>JAEPRB010000092.1:0-142012 GCA_016758965.1 Circinella minor | reverse complement strand
AAAGTGAATGAATGGAAAGGAATGGAAGTGAATAGGTGCGAGTGAGTGGAAGCTAATCGGTGCAACCAAAAGAGGGGAAGTGGATGCAAGGGAAGGGTTGCAAGTGGATAAGTAAAGTAAATAAGTGGAGGTAAATGCTTGTGAGTGAGTGGAAGCTAAGTGCTGTGAGTGTATGAGTGGAGGTGAATGGGTGGAAGTGAGTGAATGGAAGCGAAAGGGTGGAAGGCAATGGGTGGAAATTAATGGATAAAAATAAGTGATTGGAAATGAAAAAGTGAATGCGATTGTGGTTGAGTAAAAGAATGTTGGTGAAGGAGTATAAGTGAAGGAATGAAAGAGGATGTGGGTAAGTGAAGAAGTGAAAACGAATAGGTGTAAATGAAAGAGTGGAAGCGAATGGGTGCGAGTGAATGTAACGTAATGGGTATAAGTGAATGAGCGGAAATGAAAGAGTGTAAATGGATGCGTGTGAGTGAATGGGTGGAAGTGAAGGAGTGAAAATGAATGTGTGTAAGGGAAGGGGTTCGTTTGAGTGAGTGGAAGCTAATGGTTATAAGTGAATGAGTGAAAATAAAGAAGTGGAAATAAATGCGCGTGAGTGAAGGTGTGAACGCGAATGGATGGAAGTAAAAAATTCTTAGTGAAGGAGTGGAAGTGGAGGAGTGAAAATGGATGCGTATAAGTAAAGGAATGTCAGTGGATGGGTGGAAGTGAAGGAGTGGAAGCGGACGAATTTAAATGGATGCGTGTAAGTGAAGGAGTTGAGGGCGAATGAGTGTAAGCGGATGTGTGTAAGTAAAAGAGTGTGAATGAATGTGGGGAAAGGAAGGGGTGTGTGGATGTGCTTTCTTCTGTTTGTTGGTATCTGTTCGTCTTAGAATGGTGATATCAGGTTTAGTTTGAAAGGTTGTTACTGTAGTTAATAACCGAGTCATAGTATAGTTGTAACAAGCTTCTATGGCGAGATTTCTTTCTTTTCTTTTCTTTTTTATATGTATTATATATATATATATTAAAGAAATAACTTTATTGTGGATCAAGGTAAGGCAAAATAATTTTATGGTTAAGATAATTTACGTAGTGACGTTTGGATAAACAAAGTTTCATTTTTAATATGGATGTATATTTATTTTTCACTCTATTCTTTACTTTCTATTACAGTGGTTGAAGAAACAAGGTACCTTGATTATATGAATGATAGAATGATTAACTTATTTTATTTTACTTGTATAATATATAGATTCGATCAGCAAGGTAAACGGAAAACTGTATTTGGTTGGGGGTAAGGACAAGGGCATTTTATACAACGAACAACTGGAGGGCAAGCAATGCAGTTTTCCTCGATTCAGTACGTATCTACGCTATATTTTAATTAGTGACATGATAATGATAATATTACAAAGTTAAGGAATAATTTATATCGTGTTACTATATACCATTAATCTTTATATAATTAATTTGCTTAGTACGTAGATATAATCAAGTTGGCTCAAAACGCAAGCTGGTATGGATAGTTTCCAAGTGATGAGGGAAGTCTGAAGGAGCGAAAAATAAAAAGGTTATAGTTATTTTGTCATTCCTAGTTTGAAATTTATTTTAATATTAAGATAATTATAAAAGTAATTGATTGTTAATAGTTTTCTTTCTTAGACATTTTATAAATCAACGAAGAAAAGTCTCAATTATATTTAAAACGGGGATCAAAAGAATGACACAACATGATACATTATTGCGCAACCAAGAATACGGAAAGCTTATTTTCTTTGAAAGTGCTTTGTACGCAATAAATCAAGAAACAATCGAAGCATTTATTGATGAAAAAGACGTGCTTGATGAAAACGAATAATCCTTTTTCATGGATAAACGACATTTATTAATAAACCAAGACGATGATGCCCTATACATATGTTCATTGATTCGGATGAAACTACTTTTTTAATATTTTTTCTTATGAATAAAAAATACTTGTTAAAACTTTTCAATAAAATATCTAACATCATTAATGTCTTTTCTTGAAAATTCAATTATTATTTTTTTGTTATTATCAAAAATAAATTAAAATCACAAAATACGTTTTTTTACTGTGGTTCAGAAGGTTGTTTCATAATTTTCTATTCTTGTACGAGGTACTCTATAAAATTCTTTGTCTCCTCCCTATCACATTTTTTCTTCAATTACCACAGTTTTTTTTTTCTGTATATATTTATATGATGTACCAATAATGTATCGCAATAAATAAAACTGATGACTGTATGTTAGTTAACTACAGTATTCTATTCCAATAAACATAAAAAGGATTTTAGTCTCAACTTATTCTTTTTATAATTTAAGACTATCTTAAGCAATTAACTTGCGTATAAATTAAATAAACTATCATCTTTTTATTATATATATGTTATACAGGATAACCTAATTATATATTTCATCTTATACAATACGTATGTGTTCTGTTGCTACCAACTTTTTTTTTTCAAGCCAAAACGAGTAGGTACAAAAGTACTAATTTATGGAGAGTACGTACACTTAATTATAATCAGAAAGATCACTGTTTTACTGGATATATATATATATATATATTAAAATAAACATTTACGTATTAACCATTAAAAAAATAATCGTTCAATAAATAGATAAAGGAAAATCTATTTTGTCATGTAAAAAAAAAAAATAGTATCATACCTTATTATGTATACAATATCAAAGCAAGGTACGAGTATAGTTGGCTGTTGCGTCGTCAAGGATACAAAATGGGAAAAAAGAAAAAAAAATCGAACACCATTTTTTCTTGTAAAAGTCATGAACCTTAGGTTTCAAAAAATATATATATCTTACTTGGATTGGCTAAATTCATGTTATGATACATACTCTTCTTATTTTGTATTGCTCTTTCAAAGTAAAAAGTTTGTCTCATATGTTTAATAGACATTCACGTATTTCATATCAGAAATTCTATTCTTAAAATTACCAAAAAGGAAAATATAAGTCTTTTATAACGATATCTACATATTCAACAGTTTTTTGTTTTAGTGTTTTTTTATTCTATTATAAAATAAATAAATATAGAATAAAATTATAATCATGACAAAAACAACTATTGACCTTTCAATTATGGTATATATGTATAAAAGAACATATTAGTAACAATAATAATAATAATAATAGATTTACCAAAGTAGAAGTTACTGTAAAAGTATAAATGGCCCTAAAATGGGCATACTTAATATAGTTTTTTATAATGAAACTGAACGTGATACGTAAATTGGACTGGATCTATATAATATTATGATACGCATTTCGCTACCTACCGTTTATTTAATAATATTACATTGTTTCCCTGTCATTAGTAAAATACCTTGACAACAAACAAAAAAAAAGTGCCATACTCAAATCAAGTTAAGTTAAAAAAAATAAAAATATGATCTTGATTATAAAGAAATACTAAACTTAAGGTACTGAAAACTATTATTAGATTTACTTCTCCTAATATTTATGCACCCTTGTTTTATGCTGTTGATTTTATTTACATGTCATTATTCGATATTAATTTACGGAAGAAACCGACAAGGCTGAAGACTTTTGTGTAACAAAAAACATTGAACCTATTCCTTTTTTTTTTTTTGTCAGAATCAAAAGTGTGTGAGTAATATAATAAATAAAATAGAGAGCTTGTTTGGATTATTTTAAGAAAATATTTGTGAAACGCGATACCGAAAAAGAAAAACAAAGAACAACTAAAACAATCTCAAGAACTTGATGTTGTCCAGGAAATCTTTTGTGTAAGTATATATAAAGTTTTAAGAAATGATAATATAACAATAATGGGTCTGTTTGTTTTTTGTTTTTTGCTTTACTTATTTTTTTTTAATAATCATAATAATAAAAAATCAATAAAATGATTCAAAATATTTACATGCTCAGATGCGTTTTTAACCGAAAAAGTAATATAAAGTGTACCATACGTATTACAGTAGCAACAGAAAAAAGTAAGCTTTTCTTTGAGAGATATGGTCTAGATCACGCGTATACTGTTTCTGTTATCTTGACGATTCTATTCCCTGGAAACAGTATTTGTGTCACTTTTTTTTTTTTTTTGCTTCGCCATTTTTGTTGGATCCATAATTAGCATTTCTATTTTATTTTATCATTGCCACATAAAAAATAAAATAAACTTTGCTAAATATATTGCCAAGCCAACTTTCTTTTTTATATTTATATATACTTATATATATATATATATATAATAGATAGAGTCCATAAACTACAACAAAGTTCCTGTTGTTATTTACATCTAACAAATAATCCAAAAAAGAAGTAAACATTACCAACTATTTTTAATCGTATGAAAGAGATAGTTTGATAAAACCCAAGATTTATTAAGAAAACATTTTTTGACATCCTGTAACTACTGTACCTTAAAAAAATATAAATACAAATATAATATATATATATATAAGTAGATTTTATTTGAAAAAAAAAAAGTCTCTTTCTTTTCCTTTTTTTTTTCTTTCTTTCATAAACCAAAAAAAAAAAAAACTTACTACGTATTTTACTTCTCTCCCTCACTCGAAAAAAAAGCCAAATGAAATCAAACAATAATATTATATCTTTATTACTTTTTTTTCTATTGTCTTATATGACTTCAATAATCCATGCTCAAAATCAATATTATACAACACTTTTAAATGATTCACTTTATTTTTTTGAAGCACAAAGAAGTGGTATTTTACCTGATAATAATCGAGTCGACTGGTATGTTGATAAATTGAACAATCACATAAGCACATATTTACTTAGTTTCAGATACATATATAATTTTATTGACTTGAAAGAAAAATATATATATATATGATTTATTAGGCGACATGATTCAGGTCTTCAAGATGGATTAGACAATGATATTGATTTAACAGGTGGTTATTATGATGCTGGGTAAGTCAAATGAGACAGATACGAATAATAATATGTAAAGAGCTTACACTAAAAAATAATAATCATATTACGTATTAGAAATTATTTAAAATTTACCCTTCCTTTATCTCATACGTTAACCCTTATTTCATGGGGAGCTCTCGAATGGTATGATGGTTACGTCAATGGTAGTCAATTAGAGTATTTACATAATATGCTTCGATGGGGTACAGATTGGTTGATAAAAGCACATCCGTCAGATAATGTTTTATATGTACAGGTAATATTTTGTGGATATTTTAATATGCAATTTTTTTTTTTAAAAAAAGAATTATACTTATTAATAGGCTACTTTTTTTCTTTTATATATAAAAATAAAAACAGGTTGGTGATGGCGCTGTAGATAATAATTATTGGGGTAATTATATTATTATCACTTTTACTAAAACAAGTTATAGTTAAAAAAAATTGTTGACTATATTATTAATATAAATATTCAATGACTTGTTTTTATTAGGACCCGATACGGAAATACCAACACCACGCCCTTCTTTTATGATCAACGAGTCTAATCCAGGTACTGATGTAGCAGCATTGACTGCAGCAGCTTTTGCATCCACATCCATGATATTTCGAAAAACCGATGAAGATTATGCAAATACGCTTGTATCACATGCGGAGACTTTGTACGCTTTTGCAGAAAGTGCAACACCTTGGCAAGTTTATTCAGATTCAGTCGAAGCTGCCAAAGATTATTATGAGACTTACGATTATTCTAGTCAATTGGTTTATGGTGCACTTTGGTTATATCGTGCTACAAATAATACTGTTTATCGAGACAAAGCTTCCAATTATTTCGATCAATTTTCACTTAAATCAAAAGCTATCACTATTATGGATTGGCATGATCAAACGGGTGGAGTGTTTGTGTTGGGTGCAGCCATTGATACTACGACAGATAAATATAAGGATGCTGCCAAAGATTATATTGATGCAATTATAAGTTCTGGTTCTGGTGGTCCGTGTTCTTATACACCAGGTGGTTTATTGTGGTGTGATTCACAAAGTGGATGGAGTTCACTTGTCATTGGAAATAATATGGCATTCTTGGCAGCCATGTTTAGTCATACGGTCAGTGGTACCTCAGAATATGATGCTTTTACACGTGCACAAATTGATTATGTCCTCGGTGATAATCCAATGTAAAGTAGTGAATAAAAAAAAAGAAACAAAGAATACCTTTTATACCAAGTAAAATACTAATAATAATAATAATAATAATAATAGGCATACTCCTTATATAATTGGTATTCATCCTAATTCACCACAAAACCCACATCATGCAGGTGCTTCTGGAGGTACAAATATTCGTAACATTGATTCTGGACAAACTTCTCATGTTCTATATGGTAGTATTGTTGGTGGTCCAGATGAGGAAGACCGATTTTTTGATGAGCGTAGTGATTATAAACAAAATGAAGTATCATTGAATTATCAAGCTTCAATTCAAGGTTTAATAGCGTATCAATTGGTCACTCAAGCCGGTAATCCACCTTACGCTAATATTACTGAGCCACGACCTGACGTTCGAAGGCCAGGTCAATCAGATACTATTGCTGGTTGGATTATTGCTGTTATTGTAATTGCCATTATAGCTGGTATTGTTATTGCAGTTATTGGTGTTTGTTTTGTAAGAAGAAAAAGACGTTCTCGAAAAGGAACAGTGGGTGAACTTGAAAAAGCCAATAATAATCAAAATAGTTCAAGTGGACCCTTAAATAGACAAATGAATGTTCCAACATCATCAACAGTAATAAGAAATTCTGATTCGTAGGAATGAAAAAGATTTAATTTTAGATGTCATTATACCACTATACCATTATTACTACTACTATCATCAATCATCCATATTTTGTAAATAAATAAGTATATATATATATATATATATATATATATCCCTATATTTCTTATATGATCTTGTATATTATAATATGTAGAAAAACGTTTATCTTTTATTAAAATTCATATATATTTTACTCCATTTCCATTTCCTGAATAAGTAGTGTGCGGTTGTATATATTGTCAGTTTCTTTGATTTATGGAAAAGACCTTTCAATAATTAATTTCAAATTGTGAGGAGTTAAAACCAAAAAAAAAAAAAAATTCCGCTTGAAAAAAAAAAAAAAAAACATCAACTTTTTTTTTTGTTTCAACCACCAACTTTTTTTTTTTTTTTTTAACTTTTGACAATTTCGATCTATAATAAAACAATAATATAACCATGTCTGATAACGAAGATAGCTATGAATATGGGTAAATAATAAAAATAAAAGTAGTTGTAGCAGAATGATTTTCAAATGCCATGAATTATTTACATTTTAATTTTATTCTAAATTATTATTATTATTTTTGGGTTTTTGTTTGGTTAGTGGATATACCGAAGCTGATAATGTAAGTTTTCAGGACGATCAAAAAAATAGAATCGAGTGAATTATAAAAAAAATGATAATAATAGTAATTATCTCATAGGATTTGATTAATTAACTCTTAATAAATATATATATTTATTAGTATGACATTCAAGAAACAGTAGAGGACGATGTACGTGAAGTTGAAGAACAAGAAGCTATAGCAATTATTGAAGATGGAGCACAAGGTCGCGAAACTGACACGAATGGTGATGCACGAATGAATGAAGCAAAAGAAAAAACAACTACACCTTATATGACCAAATATGAACGAGCAAGAGTATTAGGTACACGAGCACTTCAAATCAGGTAAATATCTTATAAAAAGATGGATTATAATGAAGCAAGTAATATTCATTGAATATATATATAATAATGATAATATAGTTTAAATGCACCTGTTATGGTTGATTTGGATGGAGAATCTGATCCCTTAGTAATTGCTATGAAAGAACTTCGAGAGAAAAAGATTCCATTGGTAGTGCGGCGGTTCTTACCTGATGGTACTTATGAAGATTGGCACGTTAAGGATTTAATTGTAGAATAAAAAGGGAAAAAGGAAAAGATTTTAAAAAAACGAGAGAGAGAGAGACACAATATATATATATATAATAATGATAATAATAATAATAGCATATATTTATTCTTTCTTTTTTATTATTATTATTATTATTATCATAATTGCATATTACATCTTTTTTTTTTCTATTATATATATATATACACATTTTTTTTTGGTTTTCACACATAACACAAAAACAACCATTTATTTTATTCTTTTTATTTTTGTTCTTCTTGTAAACCATGACGTTTGATAATATTTTCAGTATATGGGTGTTCTTCACCTTCAAAAATATGCAATCGTTCTAATCGTACATCTCGTAATCGATTCTTTGGCAACATACCCGATACTGCTTTTCGAAGAGCCTAAAATATTATACAAAAAATAATAATAATAATAATTAATATATATATATCTTTCTTTTTCCCCTTTTTATAATAATTTACCTCTGTTGAATCCTTTTCTTTAAGTTGATTATATGTAATTTCTTTTAATCCACCAGGGAAACCAGTATGGTGTCGATACAATTTTTGTTCAGCTTTTCGTCCAGATACTAAAACTTCTTTTGCGTTGATAACTACTACATGATCACCACAATCGGCTATATATTTTTCATGTTATTATTTATTATTATCCTTTTTTATCTCTTTATATATTCCATATTAAATATTTATCTTTCTTACAAGCAGGATCAAAGATTGGCTTGTGTTTTCCCATAAGTGTTGTTGCAATGCCAGTGGCCATACGACCCAAGGTACGTTGACGAGCATCAACTAAATGCCAAACACGAGCATATGCGAGAGCGGTCTATACATTGATATGTTTAATGGTTAATTTTTATAATTGTTGTCCATTTATAAAGAAGAAGAAAAAAAGGTTTGGTTCCATGTATATTTACATTGCCGACAGCTTGAGACATTGTTATATGTTATTTATTATTATTGTTACTTTTTTTTTTTTTTATTCGTGAGTGTTAGGCCCTTTTTCCTTTTGACAGCCGAACAAGCCAGTAATTTGTAAAAATCGTGACTTGTTTCTTTGAGTTGTCAAAAAAAGGATCCCAAAAAGAAATATATGTATGCATTATATGTCGGAGTTGTCATTTCCATTTCTTATTGTGATGGATCTTTTTTGACGCCATGATGCGAATAAGAAACCTATTTTTAATGCCATGGTGATAAATATAAAGAGCCAATAGTGTATGTACGAAAAATAATTTTATAGTAATCAAAAAAGATATGATAGTCACTTATTCAAGGAAATAAAGAGTAAATAGAACTGTCGTCATAGAAACATGAATTTATTTGAGAGATTAATATTAGTCTCTTGTTGACATTTTATATTCCTGAATATTACGTATACTTCCTGATTCTAACAGAGAACACATGCCTCAATTTGGCTGAAGAGAAAGACAAAAAGATGATAAATTACATGGAATAAAAAAATTCCGTTGAAAGATCTCTGTGATATTGATGACAACAAAAGACATATTGTTCTTGATATTTTAACCGATTTTTCTGATCCATCGTCATCCCTTCATGCTGATAAAAAAAATCAATGACTCTGATATTCCAAAAAAAAAAAATGGCTATTGTGCCATGTTAACTTTTTTCTTTCATCACTAAACTTATTCAAGAAAACATAGCAATTAATGAGTAAAACATATAAAATGTACCAAGTGCTGGAAAAAAGTAGAAATATAAGAAAGATGAGAAAAGAACCTGACTTCTAGCTTAACTTGAGCACTATAGCTTAGCATATCGACAATATAATTTTTAATATAAGGGTCGACCATTAAAAAAAAAAGGGTATGTGTACCTAGTGATTTTAATTTTCGACTATCATGTTACTAAATACCAAAAAACCCAGTCGTGGTTATTACTACTGATAATAATAATAATAATAAGCAATAATTAGCAATAATTTATAAATATTGTTTAACCTTCCTTCCCTCTTCTCACAACCCCTCCCCCTTTTTTTTTCTTTATTGTGCAAACCAAAAAAATTAGCATAAGGAAGTCATGTTGTTTAAACAATATAGTAAAGCATACGAAAGCGACGTTTGAAAAGTGGAAAATTAAGGTTTTTTTTTTACTGCTTCCGGTTTTTATTTTTTATTTTTTTCAACCTATCAACCCAAATACGATAATAATGACAGAACCAGCCAATGAGTCAAACGTGAATGCGTCTCATTCCAGCATTTCAATGGTGGCTCAGGATATAACAACACTATCATCACACACTTCTTCCTTTTCTTCTTCTTCACGTAAAAGAAGTGCTCCTTCAGAGAGTAATGACAGCGACAGCGAAGGAAATAATAACGATAGAACGCGAACCAGTTCTTCAGAACCAGAAGCAATACAACCACCACCACGTTCTCGGCCAAGAATACGAAAAGTCTCAGTAGAAACTTTGTATAGGCAACTAGAATCTCGATTTTCCAATGACAATGTAATTATATTGGTTCTAAATCTTATTCGTGTTTTCCAGGCAACTATAACTTTTTTTTTTTTTTGTCAAACACGTATTTTTTTTTCTTTGTAGTATTATTTGGATCGACTTGAGCGTGCGTATACTCAACCTATGAGTGTAGTTAGAGTGACTATTCAAGGAAACAACAGACGCATGTTTTCCGGTAAGAGTTTGTTTTATTGTTAATGAAATCAAATAGTAGTACTATTACATAGGATCATTATTATAATGAATAATATTAACTTTCTTTTTCGCATATTACAAGTAAGGGGTAATACTGGAACTGTAAATATCAAAAAGAAAAGAAAAATATCTATAGTTATTCGCTGGATCAACATTGATGTTTATTCTAATTAACACCATACTACTTAAAAATAAATAGATTTATAGAGTTATCATAGGAAGGAATATGAGTTGTAGTTGTCCTGATTATGTGGGTCATTGTAAACATCTTTTGATGGTTTTATTAAAAGTATTTCATACGAATGCTAACTCGGAAGCTTATAATACATTAAAGATCACTACTGAAGTACGAACAATTTTTTTTAGATACATATTTGTATAATTTGTATATATAACTCAACTGATGGTATACAAATATATGTTTATATTAAAAAGGGGTATATTATGTTTTTTTATTGTTTTATGTCTGGGATAGATCATAAGGGATATCATTGATAATTATCAGCGTAATGCAGATGTAATGGTAATAGTAAAAATCAATATACATCACAATACGAATCTGTGTACAGTATTATTAATGTATGACTCACTAAAAGAAGAATTTTATTTTTATCTTTCACTATGTGTATCGTATATAGATTGGTGCACGAGAACTTCATGATCTTGAATATGAAAGGTAAAAAATAAATAAAATAAAAGACAATATGTATATATAAATATATTGTGAGAGGTTGAATTGTATTGAGTGAATAAACTATTCTTGAATCAAATTTAATCAAAACTTATTTATAAGTGATGAAGGGGAAGAGCAACAGATATGTTCTATTTGTAAGGAAGCGATGAATGAAGATGATTCCAATCTACCATGTCAATGGTGTTATACTTATAGTCACGAGGTAATATAATTGATGCAAATAAAATACACTAGTTATTATATAAAGTATATAATTGGATATTGGAAAGAAAAAGTTATATACATTATCATTTATTTGCTGTCAGGATAACGAATAAAAAAAAAACAATATATATAGGAATGTATTATAAATCCACCATGGTTTTCCTCGCGTCGTCGTCATCGAATAAAAGGCTTTTGTGAATATTGTCATGCTTCCATTGAAAATTATGATAGTCAAGACTCTACTGGTTCAGATTATTACTTTTCAGAGGAGTATCAGGTATAATATAATTAGCTTCTATATCTTACATAATATTTTTTTTATAGATGATTAATTTACTATTACGGATGTCATGTTATTATAATAGTATAATCAACGCCTTGGTCGGGCCTATAGTCAGGCAATGTTTATTGTTCGACAAACCATTGTAAATGAAACCAAACAAGTGTTCCATGGTTAGTAAAGCTATTTTGTTACTTCTTTTTTTTTTCTGTTATTATCTTATTTTATAATGAGACTGAACTATTTATTAAACCCGTTGTTGAAAAATATTTTCGTAATAATATAGTAATGGGTAGTACAAAGAATGTAAGAAACGAGTTATTATTTATCTATTGTTTTCAATGATTTATAATAATAATTAACTATATATTATATTCTAAAGGTTTACAAAGTGACTATTGCAAAGCATATCAGTTGTGATTGTCCTGATTTTGATAAGAGACATGATCACTGCAAACATACACTCATGGTACTTAACAAAGGTTTTCAAGTTTCAGATGATTCCATAGCTTGTCAGCAATTGAATCATTCTTCTGAGGTACGTATCATATATGTATTTCTATTATTCGTTTTAACCAATTCAGAAACAAAGTTTACACATCCTTATTGTTGTTGATTACTGAATATTATAAAAAATAATTAATCCTCATTGGACTAATTTAAATAATACAGTTCATAGGCAGACTTTTAAGAACCTATAATCCGATACCTAATGTGATCGTATGTTGTATATATATGTAAATGAATTTAGATACAAAAGAACATGCTTTTAACTATCAACCTCTCTTTTATATACCTATATACTTATTATAGGCAAGCCAAGCTATACAAGATGCACTTACTCGTATACTGAGAAAGTAAATAATGATTGTTTTGTTTTTATAATTATTTTTGTAATGATCATTTTCATTTATTATGATTCTAATTATTTTGTTTTTGAACAATTTTTTTTTATTAGTGGAGTGGACAATAGGCAAACTTATATCAATCTTGATTCTTAGTGGAAAATAGATGAGCTTTTTGAGATATCATATGAATATTCTTGAATTATTATATATATTGGTTTCTTTTATTCCTTTCCTGTCACCTCAACTTCTCAAACTCGTCATATCGCAGTCCTTTTACTATTTATATCTACTGCTACGTATCTGATTTTTTGGAATATATTTCAATGGTTAACACATTGTTCCCTCTTGTAGTCCATTATAATAAAACTGTATTTCTTTTTTTTTTTAAAAAAAAACAATTGCTCGTTTATATATGTTCTTCCTGGTGTGTGAGGGTTATATCTTAATCTATCAAACGAGATGGTTTTTGTATTACTACGTATATAGTATATAGTATTATATAGGTTAAAATTTTTTGTAATATTTATTAAATGGAAGACTAAGATGACCTTCGCCAATATACAGTATCATATATGTAAGCAGAATGTTTTCTTCCTTTTTCTTCTTCGTTTATTATTTCACCGTAATATATTTTACATCTTCAATCTTAGGAGACTATAACAATTATTTTTGTTTGAGAAAGACCAAGAAGATGCCACTTGTGATAATAATGTCATGATTGTTATATTAATCAAATTGAATACGCATGTAAAATAAAGTAGACGTTAAAAAGTCAACGAGACCCAAAAGAACAATTATTGATTTGAAGTTGATTAAAATAAATTATTATCTCTATTTATTATGAAATCTTATTATCGGTGGAATATATCAACATGTGGATTTTCTATTTGTAATGACTTAGAATTATGATAATAAGATAAACAATACGTATTAATATTAGACTTTGTGCGGTTGACGATATGTAGCTGTTATCTGTTAGCAATATAAAAGACGTAATTCTTGTGTTCTTATAAATCATCGATCAAATAGGGAAATACACAAAATGTCAGCAAAGCATAATTGAAGATACGTTATTTTCAAATATGTAGGGCATAAAATAATATACGTATTTTTAAAAAAAAATACGGTTGAGGCTGGGGTTTGTCACCTCTACACAGTTGTTTTACTTGACAACGGTGACATTGTTTATTTTCCTTATGTCAGATCGTCCTGGCACGGATATTATCTCAAAACTTGTTTTGCAAGAAAACCCAATTACTAATATAGTCGTAGAATATCTCGTTGGTATGAAACTACTAGGTGTTATCTTTTTTTTATTTTTACTAATTTTGTTTTTACTTATAGGAACCAAAGCCAAGGACAAGTACAGAGCGAGGCCAATTGAATGGATTAATGACACCAGATCTGATGTTCTCTTTATGTGTGATGGTGATAATAGTTCATATCCCCCTGTGCTCATTGAGGTACAAAATGCGGTAGACGTCGATGCCTTTATGTGACGTGTTATTGGTTATTATATCTCTCTAGAAGAATAGTATGGAGTTCGTCCACTTCCATCAGGTTCGATGTGTTGAAACGAACCAGGAAACGCAAATCTCATCCATTACTTATTCATTATCCCTACTACCCATGGGCTCAATCTTGCCTAATTGTTGATTGGTATGATTTAGAAACAAACTCGCAACAATCTTTGATCCCGTTTGCAAGTGTGTGCTTATTCTTAATGCGACAGGATTTCTCCCTCCTACGCTCGCCGTACCAATCTGACAGTACCATGATACTCTTGTATCACTTAGTTAATTGAATGATACAGGTCATTGATATTGAGAAGGTTACTATAGCTACTGTAGTGAAGTATATTGGGTTTAGCCATGGTACTCTCTCTTTTATTCTTTAATTTAAGTTGACGGGGCGCAGGGCATCGTTATGCGATTCTACTCAGTTTTCTTCTTATGTCACCTGGGATGAAGATATTGACCATGCCATACTACGTTTCAAATTAATATGAAATGCAGATTCATCAAGAAAGACGCAATTAGTTGTAAAATACATGTCCGTTTTCTCCCATTTATCAATCCAATCCAGGCGCTCTTGAATCTTTTCTTCACTGTTCCGGCCTATGGGTTGCAATCGAGCGTTTTTGAGAGACAAGTTACAATGTCTTTTCACGAAATCAACAAACAAAGTACTTTTAGAGACTTTTAATTCCTTGGATACTTGTAAGTGTTTCATCACGTCATCCAAAACGACTGAAGGATTCTCATCAATGCACTCAATAATAACTTTTTTGTGCTCCTTGTTGGGAATGCGCAGACGACCAGTCTTCCCTCGTTTTCCAAAAATACTATCAGGATCCCTCTCGTACTGTTCGGCTCATTTTTGCACTGTACGAACGTGAATCCCAAGCCATTTTGCAGCCGCAGCCGCACTCAGAGATTTCTCAAATAGCAGCTTGAAGAACCTCATTTTGTCCTGGTTTGGATAATGTATATGATTACGCTTGATTGATGTTTCTCTCATAACAGCATCAGTGTCAGACTTTACAATCTCTTCCACCTGCATTGATTCAGCTGCTTTGTCGCCCTCCAGTGGCTGTTGCGTTAAATATTGTGTATGAGAGCCCAATCTTTCAACACAATATTACTCCTCATCAACAATATAATCCATTGGTTCAGGGGTCGACAACAGAACCTTTCCCATTTTCATACAAGAACTGAATGCTCGTCATAATGCGATTTCGTGTGTATTGCGAAAAAGAACAAAAAAAAAAGACCGGCGATTGGAGTACCCTTTTATATTCACAGATTCTAAGACTTGTACTACAAATAATATTTTCGGCAACAGGACATCTAATTTGTCAGTGAAAAGTGAGTTTACATTTCGTACAACATGAATTTTGTTCTTGTCATCTTACGAATTTACTTACAGGAAAGACTTTGACGGACTTCTAAACACAGGTTAATAGGTTAATTAATAATATCAAGCAGTTTTGCAGTTTCCGACTTTCCAACTTTCCACAATCGGAAACTGGCGGAAATATATAACATCATAGAGCTGGCATCAGTAAACATAAATATGATACATCATATTAAATAAAAGTAATTCGGTCTATTTATATTTTTAATGAAATTATATCTGTTACTATTACTATTATAACATATGGTCCTCCACAATAGGAACTATGAAAATATATAGTATAATAGCACAGAAATGAAAATAATAATTTTTTTTAAACACTGGTTTTGCATTGATATATAGATGCTGCGCAAGCAAATAATAACTTCAACATAAATATTGCGCGTTGTTCAGTATATTGGCTTCGCAGGTAAAGCCCGACATCGACTGCCAATGCACAAGAGCTAAATTTATCAGCTGCGTGATCTATACAGAGGAGTAGGATTTTTATGTAGACAAACCTAGACTTTAGAGATAACAATGAGGCTCACTAACTCAGCAGAAGCAAAATAAACATTAGAATATCTTTTTTCATAACTTAAATATAATATACTCACTCACTGTATCTCTCTTTTTTATTATTATTTTAATGAAACTTTTCATTTCATAATTATTGATTGAATGAAAAAGGTTTCCACCAGCCGGAAACCCAACACTGATATCAAAAGATATTAACCGTCTCTTGATAAATTAAATATCAAGCTTTTCTTTTTTGGCCCTTTACATATAGAGAACGACGAGTTTATTTTGCATTTCAGCGCCAGGTAATTCTTTTCTCATAGAAATCATAGCTATATATACAGTTGATGTTCGTATAATAATAATGACCTAAATGTTACAAAAGCAAAAAAACTATTATAAATGTTTCGAGTGTCAATTTGAACCAAAAATACTCGTAAATTTCTTGTCTAAAAGTTTATACATGATAATGAACAATTTCATATTTATATTTCTGTTACACAAAATGCCAAGCCAGCCAAATAATAAGCCCAATTGATCTCTAATTTTTTTTTTGTTACATAACGTTGATAAAAAAAATGGTGATTTTTTTTTATATTCATCTAATGAGGGTGACTAATATTACGTTATCCAGAGAAGAGGAAGAAGAAGAGGAAGAAGAGGAAGAGGAAGGAAGTAAAACAGAATGAATTTTTTTGAGATAACATAAATTCAATATGTAGATATAGTAGGTGAGAAAAGAAATGGCTGTTCGGCAAAAAAAAAACAAGAAGAATGGTTGTAATGGACTAATAAGGAAAAAAAAAGAGGGATGATATGAACAGATTTTCTTGAAGAGAAAAAAAAACGTAAGTTATAATAAGTGGCAACACATAAAAAAAGGAAGAAATAAGAATAATGAAGGTTGGATAGTCAGTAATGTGAGTGTGAAAGGGTAACAAGAAGTAAAGTAAAAATAGTTTTATAGCTACATAATAAAATAAATAAATATATAAATAAATAACATGCAAAGTCAGTAATCTATCTTTAATCATGCCATCCCACCAGTCATCATATCAATGATAATAAAAATAAAAAAATAAACTTACAATAGCATCCATTTTGGTAAGTACGTTAAGAACAGCAGCAATAACTTCCAAAGATAATTCCGTACCAGGAGCCATTTCAATTTTTGCGCCTGCAGTTCCAGCGAATGGCCAAGCCGAGAAATCGTTCATTAATTCATCCACTTTATTGAAAGCTTGTTCTCGAAGATCTGGTTGCAAATATAACAATGCGTTTTCCAAAACGTTGGCAGCATAAGCGGCACAAATCATAGCAACACTTCGTAAATATGCGTTGGGAACATCTGATTGGGAATCGACCGAGCTTGAAGAAACACGCGTGACAAGCATGGTACATACACGTTTAATGATTTCTTCTTTAGTAGCTGTATCAGCAATAGGATGTGTTGCCATATCGAATAACAAAAAGTTTCGCTTTTCTGTTCGTAATACACCCTTGTCAACAAGTCCTTTTGCTAAACGTTCTCGTACTTGTTTTAATTGATATCCAATTTTCATTACATTCCATGTTTCACCTATTATTATTATTATTGTTATTATTTTTTGTTGTCAAAAAACAAAATTCCCACACCAATAAGCTTAGTATCATGATTTTTACTTTTGTTGCCATGGAAATACATGTTTATATAAAAGATAATTACCACTCATCAAATCAATCCAACTTGCAACACTCATTTTCTCGCTAATTTTCATCATCTTTAATGCCTCATCAAGAAGTACTTCGCCTGTTAATTTATCATTAATGACTTCAATATATCGATCAGACAATGGATATTTTCTTCGATTAGCATCTTTCACCATAGCAATTCGTCCTCGAAACGCAAGTTCCATTACAATACAACCACGTAAAGCATAACTAATACTATCATTCCAAAATGAAAGATATCCCTATAATGATATAATAACGTTAATTAAAATTGATCTTGAATAAAGTATGTTTATTCCTTTCCTTTCCCCTCTATTCCCCACCCTCCCCCTTTTTTTATTATCTTGTTCGCCACCAAAAAAAATTGCTCTATTTTTTTTCCAAGTATATATATCATAAAAATATATATATGTAATATCGATGGTGTTTCTTCTTACAAAGCAATATATATATATATTGTCTATTCCACAATTCATATAATATACAATACCTGTCTATCTTTTAAGCCGAGTAATAAAACTTCTTCCATAAGAGTGAGTTTTGGAGTACTTTTACTCTCATCGACATCGCGTGGGTCATAAGCTACTTTTTTCTCTGATGAAGGTGATAAATTATCTTGTGATCGACTACCACTACCCCCTTGACTACTTGTTGGCTCGATCGCGCCATCATCTGTATTTGTTGAAGCACCTGCTACTCGTCTTCGTGTGATGGTCGACATAATGTTTTTGTAAATGAGTTAATAATTATTTGTTTTGTAGTTGGAAATATATAAAGAAAAAAAGAGAATGTCGAATTAAAAAAAAAGAGGGGAGAGAGAGAGAGAGAGAGAGAGAGAAAAAGAATATTATATATTATGGAAGAAGAAGAAGAGGGATATATTGAGAGCGGAGGTAAACTATTTTTATTTTTTTAAAAAAAATGGACCTCTTCAAACTATTGTTATTTAGAATTCATACTATGACCATTCATAATAAATAAAAAGAAACCTTACATTCTTATTGTAATGGAAAAAAAAAACTATATCTTTATTGTTGATATTTGATATTGACAATAAAGAAAAATATTAAAGAAGAATAAGAAAACGGAAAAAAAAGCTATTTAGCCCTGAGTTCATTTTTTTAGGACCTATAAAAATAGTTTGAATTAATACTGGATTTTTTAGATTGCTTTTAAGCATTATGGATTTTTTTTTAATTTTGTTATATATTGAGTGTAGGTGCAAAGATTTACCAAGGAAAAAACTAGCGTATGATATAAAAAAAAAACTCTATTTTGTTATCATTCAGTACAGAAAAAAAAGACATTCGATAAACATTCCTGGATATTATATGGATCGGTTAATGATACACATAAAGCAGTTATTTTTCTAGTATGCGAGAAAGAAAGAATATATCTTAAACATGCATACTATACTGCCACTACAGTAAATGAACAATTTAAAAAATATTGTTCACAAAAATATAAAATAAAATAAAAAGGTACGGGATAAGTCAATGAGATTCAAAAAAATAATTTAAACCATATTTATTAAGATAAAAAATATTCACTCCATTAACAAGTGGTTTAAAATGGACAAATTTGAAAAAATGTATGTATCGAGTGATTTCTTAGATATATTTTCCACGTCAATCAGAATTCAAGATAGTGTAAGCAAGAATAATACGTATGTAAGAAATGATCCTTGAGTATTTGAAAAGTAGTGACTTTTGTATGGTAAAGAAGTAATTCAAATTAGGTAATCTAGACATCGGTTGCTTTTTTATATTAGATACAGCTAAAAAAACCAGTTTACTTTCCAAAGGATATCCTCGTGGATTACAAAACCTCACTTAATAGTAACCAAAAAGATAGCAGAGCCTCAGGTCGTAATATTGATCATCCACATATACATAAACAATAATAAACAAAATAAAATTATTAGTAAAAAGTGTATTAAAATAGGCAGTAAAATCCGCGCCAATCCACGTAAAAGATTAAAAAACAGACAATGTGAAAGCCAGACGAAAGCCCATAGAGAACCGCCGCCAAACCGCCACACCACCAGCTTCAGCATATAAGAAAAAAAATGTAAAAACGGGCAATGTAAAAGCCTAACGAAAGCCCAACGAAAGCCCACAAAGAACCGCCGCCAAACCGCCACACCATCAGCTTCAACATATAATAAAGAAAGAAAAGAGAAAAAGAAATGTAGAACGACCTTCACGAAAACGAGAGGCACAGTGTAAAACAAAAGAGAAAAAGAGAGAGAGAGAGAGAAAGGCAAAGCTTATCTATCTTTTGTTGGGTATACATGTATGAATAGATTTCTCCCTTTTTTCACAGTGTTTATTATAGTTGTGCATAAAAGGAAAAGATGTGACTTTTTCTATCACTTAAACCATGCACTTCGGTTTTCCTGTTGTCCTTTACTGTTGATATGAAAGGTCCCACAGCTGACCAAATAGGTTTTCAAGACCAAAAGATCTTTATTTGTATCAATCTGGCATCTTTACACACACGGGATGTTCAAACTGATTGTGAATCATTAGGTATATAGATTTGTATTTGTTGGCTATTATACAGCACCTATCAGAGTTATTAATATATAATTGTCTGTGTGTGTCTCTATTAGTAATTGTAGATGATTTTATCGATAGGAGAATGAAGAACCATGTGGTTCCTAAATTATCAAATTTTATTCATGATTACTCGTCAAGAATTATAAATATCGATAAAAAAGTTATTGATGTTCAGGAACTGGAGACACTTTGAACGGAACGGTTTTTATTATGTGGCAAAAAAAGAAACTTGGAGCAGGTAAGTCTTTCATTCAACTGTCTAACACCGTCATTTTAATAGACATAGTACTAAGCTTCTTTTTTGTTCTGTGTTTAGTTTGAAATCGATTGTAGTGTTGTGGATTGGGAAAAAGTAGCAGTTGGTAAATCAAAAGTAAGTATAACGAACAAGAAACAAAAATTCCTGTCAGTTCGCGCTCGACTGTCTAATTTTTTTCTGTTTTAGGCAAATCTCAAAACCACTGGAATATCCGCTACTCTGACTAGACAACAAATTCACTAAAACTATATCAATAAGAATCAACCAATGTTTCTCAATTGTTAGAAGATAATAACCAGGTATGGGTCCAATAATAGGAACAACCTCAGCAAAGTTTAAATCCAAAGTACGTACGTACCTTTTTTTAACAATCCTGATAAATTTCCACCTACTGGCGAATTGCTGCTATTTGGAAGAGTTACCTATTCATGGGTTTTTGTTCATTATGATAAGGGAATTGCTACGGACACCCCATATTTTGCTTACGGACACCCCACAAATAAACAGTTATCAAATAAGTTCTTAGACCATATAAACTATAGTAATAGCGTTGTCAACACCAATAGCGCTTGTTTGACCGCTCATATGTAACATTAAAAGTATATATGATTCCTTTTTTGTCTTGCTTTCATAAGGCCCACAATTTCCACTTGTGTACACAATGAATATAGTAAGAAACCATAAGAAATATTGATTGCTATTATAAAAAGTCGAGCTGATAATATAAGTTTCATAAACATTTATAAGTCGTATAACGATAATAGCTGTATAGATAGTGTATAAATGGTTGGATACGATGTGATTATATCAATTTGTTGTGTGCCTTTGAAAAAATATAAAAGTGGGGTGTCCGTAAGAGATGAAATTACTTAATATAGTATGTTTTTGGGGTGTCCGTAGCAATTCCCTTATGATAAATGTTTTATTTTACAAATAGAGGTTTGCAAAAATCCAAAGAAAGTGTTAAAAAAGGAGTTTTGGTATGTATATATTATTACTATCAACCAACAGATTCAATTTGACATGATATAGTTTTATAGGCAAAAAGGGAAAACGGCATAGTATCTTGAAAATAATTAAATGTAATGTTGTCTTGACTTATTTTTATTTTATTAAAGTTTAGAAAAGAGCATTTAAGGATGTTTTTTTAATGGCCATAAAACTTGAAACAAGTGGGGTGGATTATGTTCCAGCGCATTTTCAACGTTGCAAGAAGTGTAAATTACGAGCTCATCATTTCGTTCGGTTCTTTCCATCTATCCTTTTAACTGCGCTTTGCGTTTCGCTGTTTGTAGTTGGCTCGGTGGTTTTCTTACAGTGTGTGGGAAACATTTTCTCACTTCTTTTGGTCGAGCACTCGAGTTTTTCTTGTCAAGAAGAGCGGAACTGCTTATCCTCATGAGAGAAAACTCGGGAAAGAAAGAGGCCAAATACAACACGCCTCTTTGTGGGGTATGTAATTAACAGACAATTTAATTTGTCACCTCATTTACACTCACTGGAGGAGAAAAATCGCTAGTTCTATTTTACAAAAAAGGGGTTTTAGCATGGCTACCGGGGCTGCCCTAAAAAAACCCAAATATTTATGCATAACATTTATATTATTACGTATTAGTTTATTAGAACAAGAAGAAGAAGAAGAGGCAACTGATGATGCACTTATTGGACTTCGAAGTCCCAAACCTTCATTCAATCATGAACAATTCCGTGAATTGGTATTTGAAACAGAGTATAATCTTGTGAGTAATAATGAGGATGGTGATACAGTAATATCAAATGAGTTGTTGTTTTTTTAGTGTTTAGAAATTAACATACTTGTTTTTATTACAGATGAGAAACAATCACGACCTTTTCAATATTTCAAGATTGAACGAAAACCCTCTCCAACCTTCAACACTTGGGGAGGGTCTTGATCTAGTTTCTTTAAATATGTTTTCTCATGGTAATAATTCCGTTAAAAAAATATATATCAAAGTAAGCATAACATAACATAAGATTTAGTTTTTGTATTTCTTATTATTGGCCATTTTACATAATAACTGATCGGTGCTCCAGGTTATCCTTATCTAGAATCGTTTCTTTGATTGATAAATGTATTCCGGCAGTACAGTAGACTTTGAATTTTTTCAAGGGAGACACCTTTTTTCGAGAAAGTTGCGGAATGTGAGGTTTTCACATTGGAGGGAGTGAAAAAGCCGGGGGTCTACTGTATTTGAAAAGAAATTAAAAAACTTGAAGATGGAGATATGCTGTGGAAGAAGATAGTGAAAGCAGAGGAAGATGCATTGGGTGGTGAGCATGGTGGAATGTCGAAGAAAAGCAAGGAGTTAGTCGAAAGAATTTTGGAGGTACAGATAATTGAGAAATTAGTGATGATGATAATGTTTATACAGTTTTTAATATCAATCTTATTATTTTGATAATTGATCATAACTCTACTATAGAATGGAAAAGATGAAGACAAAAATCTAGACAAGAGATTATTAGAAATTGCAATTTGTGAAGAGCGCTTGAAGTTATTGAAGAAAAAAGCTAATGATTCTGAAGAAATGGTGAAGATCTTGAAGTTTTCGATGTTGCTGTGAAGTGCAATAGCGCATGACCAATAATTATGCGCCCACTATCAGGCTCGATCAGTCATTCTGTACTGAGGAAGCATAGTAGACATTAAGGTAGGTAAAGATAAAGAAGGGCTCAAATATATGATCTCAAAAACGATATGGTTTCCTGGATGTCAAGAAACCCTTTAGCAATATACGTTGAAATATCATGGGACTAATTATATTTGTTTAACGTATAATAGATCTAATATCAATAATCAATATATCTATATCCAACCATGTGCTCAGCTATGCTGATGTTGATTCTTGGTGTTCGGTGGATACACATGTTCATCAGCAACCTTTTGGTTGAATATATTGTCGTAATGTTCTTACACCATTACATGACGAATCCTAAACCAGATTTTAGCTATGATTCGTCAAGTAAAAGTGAATTAGCATTTTATTGCTAATTTGCCATATTATTAGATATTATATTCAAAAATACAAATTTTATTATTGATGAGTAAGTTTTATATTTTCCTTAATTTTTTTTTTTTTACCTTGATTTCATATGCCGTATAAAACATGTACATCAATCACACAACAAGTAAAAAACATTCGAACCAACAAAGCTATTTTAAATCACTTACGAAAATTGCCTGTAGAATCATCTCGATCAAGTGAAGTGATTGGTATTAGTATGGATTGGATTGGTAGGTTCAGTAGGACAAAATATTTGTGAGGAAGCGGTAAGCATAAATATAAATATAGAATTACTAACTGGCGACCTTAAATAAAGGCAATAATGGCTATATGTTTGCTATAGTACCTGTTGAAGATGCTTATGTTGCTGTACATATGTATGATCTCATGGTACCTGGGTTTATTGATGAAATTCCTAAATTTACTCACACCCTTGACAAGCTTATATGGTGGAAAAAACATCACTCAAAATTAATGCGTATTGTCCATCCAGCTCATGCTGAATTAACAAGAAAACAAAAATTATCCAAAGTAAGAGAAGGATCTACTATGAAGCGTTTGAATAGTCCTGATACATTTTTTACTCCAGTGACAAAAAGACAGAAGGAAAATCCTATTGAAAGAGCAGTTGAAAAAGACGAGGAT
This sequence comes from Circinella minor, assembly GCA_016758965.1. Lineage (NCBI taxonomy): Eukaryota > Fungi > Mucoromycota > Mucoromycetes > Mucorales > Lichtheimiaceae > Circinella > Circinella minor. Next base: position 117,778 of record JAEPRB010000092.1, on the reverse strand, counting down.
CAAGAAGACGAGGATCAAGACGACGAAGACGAATGGTTGGATTTGATTCAAAATTATTAGTACTGCTATAGTTACCATGTTATTGTAAAAATATTTTCCCCCTCTCTCCATTTTATATCTCTCTGTTTTATTCCTATTAACTCTTTATTATCATTGAAAATTAACTACCACTTTTATAACCTCACATATTTCAAAACATTTGTATATAACCTATCATTCATTCCATTCCTATTCTCACATACAACCAAACCACGAATATATATCTATTATGATTCCTCGCTGTTTTTTTCACAGGTGGGATTTGGCTCGAAAGTTGTGCAAAAAGCGGAGGGTAACTGTTATTTATAATTTTGATTTTTTATGATAAACGGTCAAATCAAAGCAACGTACTTACTGTCATGATTCTGACTTGACTCTATTTTTTTTACTATCATTGAATATTTGATATTAGATATTTTCATTTTTTTTACCCATATTTCAATAATAATAAAAATAACAAACAACAAATGTAGGCTTGCACGAATTCTATCCATTTCATTATATCGTCGGATATCTGTATTATTGAAATGGGTTTACAATGTCCTTGTACTTTTTTGACTTACAAATACCGAATAGGGTCGTACGATACCGACTACATAACATAATTATATCTGAATGGCTCGATCAACGATTCAGCAAGTAAAAGTCCATTGGGATTCTATGTATTATCGATTTGCTATTTTATTAGATATTAAACTCAGAAACACAGAACCCGTTATCGATGATTAAGTTTTTTATTATATCAATTGATGTGTTTTGTAATTTTATGTGACATTGAGCTAATATGCTTATGGTGATTGTGGCGAAAATGTTAGCCAAAACAAGAAGAATATCCAAAAAGAAGACACAGCTTCATGTATCAATGATAAGACAAAGAATTTCACCATCTCTGGAAGAAAAATTGATTTGTTGATAAAAGCTAATCAACTTAGATCAAGCTCTTTAGAATGAACGAAGAATAATCCATCATTGACCATAAACATCAAGCAACAAGCAAACAGTATTCAAACCAACAAATTGTTTTAAATCATTTACTACAGCTATCTGTAAACCCGTGTCTCGATTGAATGAAGTAGTAAATGTTGGGATGTATTGGATGGGTAGGTTAGTAAGGATAGACTGTTTGTGGGGATAGGATAAAGCATAAAAATAAATATAGAATACATTTCCGAATCAACGCATTAATCAACCATCGGTATACATTAAAACTATATAGTTTATTAAAAACGAAACTAACGAACACACGCTGTTTTCAGCTTATTGCTTCCGTCAATTGACAAAACTCGGTAATGATAACCCCGGTGGGCAGCAAGGAGTAAACCGTTCATAATACAGCAGTTTATAAGTCTATTTCTCAATTTAAAAGAGTTACTAAATGGATAAAGTGCTTTTTGGTTCTTATTCCATCACGTGTTCTGTACGTAAATGATTAATTTGACTTTTTGTGTGTCCATTATCTTTCTTATCTTTTATGCATATAAACAAATGAAAACTGTTCGATTTATTAACCATTATTATGATCTGCATGATGGAAAATGAATTTATTATTATTCTATTACGTATATATACAAGGTTTTTTTGTCTATCTAAACATATACATACATATATATATATATAAGTATCCTAAATAATCGAATATTAATAAAAAAATTTCAAGATCAACTGGAATGAGAAATTGACAGAACATTATAGCTCTCACCCTTTCACCCCTTAATCTATTCAGACAACAAAATCCCACTCAAATTTTTTTCTTTATTTTTTTTCTCTTTCCTGTTTTTTTTTTCTTAATACAACCTGCCAAAAAATATGTTTTCACTTCGATATAGGCGACCACCATCAACCTCACCTATATCTTCTTCAGTACCTTCTTATGATGGACAACAACAACAACCACATATCCGTTCACCTCGTCATAACACGATGGATAATCAAAATCCTTTTTATTATGATGAAGAATATGATGCCAAAAGTAAAAAACCTAATAATACACGACGAAATTATTTTTCCATGATTTTTACAAATGAATATATGGGTGTTGCTACCATTATCTTTTTTTCTTTACTTTTTCGACTTTGGTCTATTGATTTCCCATCTTTAGTCATGTAAGTTATATATACGTTTTTTTGTAAAAAAAAAAAAAAATGTGTAAAAAACAAAGTATATTAAAGGTATATATATTTATAAATACCTAGTTCAACAGAGCTTGAAATATGTAATCAAATCAATTGGTATATGTCCAAAAAGTTCTTTATTGGTGCTTATCCACCGTTGGCAGGTTTGTTTTATACAGCTTTTGCATGGTACTTTGGTTATTCTGGTGATGAACAGATTTACTATGCTGGACAGTAAGTTGTTGTTGTTGTTTGTTTTTCGTTATGACTATTATAATGCTTATTTATTCACCCACTTCTCCCGTCTACCTCTCTTAAATTTATCAGAGTACCTTCTACATTCCCATTACAAGAACTACGTATCGTGTCAGCTATCATGGGTGCATTTTTAGTTCCTATCGTTTATTTGACAGTTCGTCTTTTAGGTCATGGTCGATCCACTGCTACAACGGCGGCTGGTTTACTTATATTTGGTAATTAACAATTATAAATGGATATTGTTAGATTAATCCATGTAACTTTATTCTTATATAAAAATTATAATATTTCTTTATATATATAGAAAATGGATTAATTACCCAATCAAAATTTTTAATGCCAGAAGGACTTTTATGTTTATTTTGCAGTCTTGCAGCATTGTCATGGGCAGCTCAAATTCGAAGGCAGGAAAAGTACGTACATTACAAAAAGAAAAAAAAAACGAGAAAGAGAAAGAGAATGCAAGTTGAAGAAAATGGGAGTGTTATGAAATGAATAACGACTTTCTTTTTTTTTTTGCTTAATTTAATTTATTTCTTATATATGATATAGAGAACCATTCATCATCCCATATGTGTTACAAGCTACTACTGGTCTATTTCTCGGTTTTGCTTTAAGGTAATAGAGTATATTCTATATTATTGTATTAAAAAATGGAACAGAATTAAATATATATTTGTATCATTATATAGTGTAAAATGGCAGGGTATTATTCCACTAGCGGCCGTTTGGATATCAACAGTAGCTTATATATGGAAAATATTGGGCGAGAGACATTTCAATTTTGTACGTATAGACGATATAAATATCTGAATAAATGGATTAAAGAGTGGATATAATTATTAATACTAACTTTTTATAAAATATTTAGAAATATATTATCAAACAATGTTTTATTCGTTTTATGACAACAGCAATACTTCCAACATTTATTTATTTTATGCTATTTCAATTTCATCTGGACTTGATTCCAAATTCAGGTGACCATGATCTTGCGGTGAGTCCACCTCTTCGTTATTCACTTGAAGGAAATGAATTTTCACCATCACAACAAGGTAATAAACAAAAAAGAATATAATTTTACGTATTATATTTAAGAAAACATTTGTTTTGTTTCTGTTTTAATATGGAAATGAAATATATAATAGATATTGCCTATGGTTCAAGTATTGCTTTACGTCATTTAGGTACCAATGGAGGTTACCTACACTCTCATCTTAAACGTTATGAAAGTGGAAGTACTCGTAAGTTGTAAACCTGTTTTTTTTTTATTTCGTTATTGTTATTGCATGTACGTATATTGATCTTTTCTTTCATTATGTAGAGCAAGAAGTATCTATCTATCCTTATGAAGATATGAATAACATTTGGGTTATTCATAAAGCAAGTGAACGATGGAATGCAACACAACCTCTTGAATATGTTAAAAATAATGATCGTGTCGTTCTTGAACATTATTCAACTCTACGTAAACTTCATTCACATGATCATAAACCTCCTTCAAGTAACAAAAAAGAACAATTTGAAGTAAGGTAAAGTATGGTTAATCTAATTTTTTTTATATATAATTGCTATTATAATTATAAATCCGCTAAATAAATAAATGTTTACTATTATTCTATAATAGTGCTTATGGTGATCCGACTATAGCTGATCCAAATGATTTTTGGTGGGTTCAAATACTTCGTGATGATGATGAAAATGATGGTGAAGATGAGACACCCATCAAAGCAATTGATACAAGAATTCGATTATTACATTCTCGACTTTGTCACCTGTTAAGTCATAATGTAAGAATGCCAAATGAAGAAAAGCCTCAACAAGAAGTTGTTTGTATGCACGCCGCTAGCAAAGGATTAAGTACATGGTCGATTGAACATGCTTATCATGAAGAACGTAAGTTATATATATATTGTTGAGAAATAATAAACAATTCAAATTTATTTACATTTATTTATAAATTATATATCTAGTTGAAGAAGAAGAAACAGTGAGCTATGAAAAAATGACAAGAATAGAAATAATGAAAGAACTACACCAACATATGCTTAATTACCAATCTGTCATATATGATCAACTTGCTCCAAGTCCTCCAGCCGATCCTAAATATCATCTTCAATTATTAAAAGCTCGAAAGATAAAACCCATGAATTGGTTTTTTGGTACAGCAGCTTATCGTTTATGGGACCAAGTTTCAGGTCGATCTGTTTATATTGCAATGAATCCAGCTGCAAAGATTATGACGTTTATTTCTCTAGGTATTGTTGTAATGTATGTGGCTTTGGATATGGTGTTACGTAAACGTCAAGTCAAATGGCCCCGTCCATTATCTTTTGAATTAGCAGGACAAAAATGGACTGGTAAATATTTCTCTCTTTTTTTTTCTAAACAAGATTTAATAAACAAGGTTAGGGTATAACAAAAAGAAATTAATTTGATCTATTGATTATTTAGGTTATGATCCAGTTGCTACACGCGAACTTTATTGTCAATCTATTACATTTTTCTGTACTGCATCATTAATTCAAGCTCTTGCACTTTACTTGATGCCATCATTCAATTTAAAACTTACTGATAGTTTACCAAGTGCTTACTTTAGTGCAGGTCTTATCGCTGTTGTATTGGATGCTGTCACTTTACGTATGGGTAAAAAAGCTCAAAGTTATGCTTGTCTTTTAGTTCTTTTACTTTCTTTTTATGGATTTTCTCAGCTTTATCCTGTTTCCTATGGCAACTATTTTTGGTCCAAAAATGATTGTAAAAGTGTCAAGGGTATTAATTTCGATTGTAATCGATATCCAGTACAACAAGTTATTAATAATAAAAATAATGATAGCGGTGTCAAAGATGAAGGACAAGAAGAGGCGGAGGAGGATAAAGAGCGTCGAATTTCCACAGTTTATGTAGACATGCCTGGTAAAGCAGAGCTTTATCGTTATCATATTGGACATGAAATACAAGCCGATCATCATATTTCTGCAATACAATATGCATCTTTTAGTAAAGCGTATCAAGAAGCGACAGGAGTTGAAAGATATCATCGTATTCAAAGTACTCCTGGACCATCTGAATCAGAAGTAGCTGAATGGCAAAATGAAATATTTTCTCAAGCGAAAAAAAGAGCAAAACAAAAGCAAAAGAAAATTAAAGCAGAGAAAAAACGAAAAGAAAAAGAAGCACAAGCACAAAAAGGAGAAGAAGAAATTGATAATAAGATGGAGGAAAAAGAAGCAGAAGAACAAGCACAAAAAGAAGAACAAGAGGTTGTTGATAATAAGATGGAAGAAAAAGAACAGGAACAAATTATAAATCAGGACATTGAAGATGAACAACAACAACAAGAAAATAAAGAAGCATAATTTATATACGTATCTACATAAGTAATAATAATAATAATAAACACTTTGTAACACATTAATTCCCCTCTTTTTTTTGAAGTGAAATTCATTGGGTCTAATAATTTTTTACAATAATCATATGACTCCTTCTATTTCATTTCTAAAATCGATATTTTATATTAAGTTAAGAATGATAGACTCAAAGCGTTATGCTGTCAAAAAAAAAAACTTTAAAACACATTTTCAACAGCAATACACGGAGCAAAAGGGTCCTTTTAGTCCGCGTTATACAGTATTTTGGGTTTGGGTCTGAAAAATTAAGATTGGGTCTTGAAATAATTTGGGCTTGGACTAAAAAAATACTTGGTATTTTTCAACCGCGACATAGAAACCATTGAAAATACCTGTCATTTGATAAATTCAATATGCAGAGGATCCTCGTTAATTTCATATCTGTTAATTTTCACACCTCATTAACTTCACCAAAAATCAAGGAATGGTAAAAATAACATAATAAAATTTTCACATCCCCTTTTATTTCACTTTCATAGCATCTAACGGCATTGAATCCTTAACGGATATAATTAAAAAAAATTATTTATATGACAAATATAAGGATTACAATTAGATTATTATAAAGAATGGACTGCTTTTTTTCTATTATCTCTGTTGCATGTTTTTTCATAGAAGTCTATACAAGATTTATTTGGTTGTTATTTTTCTCACTTTAACCCTTTGGATATCATACTAATGTTACGTGTCTTAAACAGATTGAACTCATTCATTTTTATTCTGTATTGCCAGTGATCAATTTGTTATGGTTCATGGCTGAAGCCTTTTCCATCTTCTCATCCAGCATACCATACTGCTCAGCTGTCAAGAAGCTAAGGTGTGATTTGATTGGTGTCATTTTGATACATATAGAGTAGAATATATATAATAGCCATTGGAGATGAAAAGAAAATAAATATGCTTGCAGTTCTTGGGACTAGATATATCAGTTCTTTTTTTTAAAAAAAAAAATGGTTAAGGATGTGCTCGAATAAAAAAAATTGAGTGTTTTAAAAACGCATAGAGAACAAGCGCACAGATTTAATTCATTAATTAATATTTAGATATTTTAAAAGATAATAGTGACTTGAAGTATTCAATATATGCACATTCTTCGAAAAAAAAAAATTAATAGTATCCATCAATTTTCACACCCCTTTATTTTCACAGAAAAAATGAAAAAATTGTCTCTGTGAAACTAACGAGGACCCTCTGTATAACAGTAAAGATGTAAAAAAAAATTAAAAAATGGAGTTATACGTATAAAAAAATGATCTCTGCAGCTCTTGGATCTATATATAGCTTTTTTTTTAAAAAAAAAAAGTTACGTATAGACATGGTCAAATAAGAAAAAGAAATAGTAACAAAAATACATTAAGAACAAGCACATACGTAGAAATAGTTTATTAATTTATACGTATTTTAATACATTAAAAAAAGATATACGTACAGTACGTAGTGAGCTGAAATATTCAATATATGAAAAAATTCCATAGCTCCCGTTAATTTTCACAGCCCCTTATTTTCACCAAAAAAATGGAAAATGGCCCTATGAAATTAACAGGGATCCTCTGTATATAAAGAACTATTAAAATAAAAAGTTTTTTTTTTTTTTTGCCTTTTCTCTTGTATTATTTATTTACTTCAATTGAATTTATCATGTCTTCATCTTCAATCATCAACGAGCGCAATCAATCATATCTTGAAAAAGAAGTCAAGGAGGCTATGGAGAAGCACCTTGAAAACTTATCTTCAAATACCAAAAAAATGTATAAATTGCGTCAAGCCCACTGGGAGGTTTGTTATAGTTTTCAATAACCGTTATTATAATATCAAATAATTTACTACATGATAATTTATGCATTTTTCTATGATACTTTTTTTGTATGATATAATGACTTAGGTGTGGTGTGCCAAACAAGAATTTAAAGATGGAAACATGGTCAGTGAAGCGAAACTTGTTGCTTTTTTGAAAGAAGTGTCAAGAACCGGCAATATTAAAAATAAAAAAAGTAAACTACCAGATGGCAGTGCTAAGCGTTTGGGGAAAGAATCTTTAGCAGGGTATGCCAAGGCCGTTGGAGCATTGCAAACTGTCCAGGCTGCTGTACTTGGTAACAAAAATCCACCAGCTCGTGGTACTCTTGTTAAGAATCTTCTCAGTGACTACGATCGAGAAAATGCCATCAGAAGAAGAGTTGAATATGAAGATCGCGGTACCAACACCCTTAACGATGGTTATACTTTAGATGAATTGAGACTTATTTCTCGGTACCAATTTAATCGTAATACACCACACCATTTACGTAACCGATCGGATTTTCTTTTGGGTCATGCTATCCTTGGTCGTGGCGAAACCAAGCGGATGATGCAATTGCCTGATTTGTTTTCTACTGAACTTGCTGATGAAGGACCATCTGAATGTATTTCACTTGTTATAACGATGAATAAGGGTAAAATGAACCAACATGGGCGTTTAGAATATGGTGCTGCCATACGACACCGCAGTGTAGAAGTATGTCCATTAGGCGCTATGGTCTCTCATTTCTTTTGCAGGTGGCATATTGAAAATGAGCCATTTCCTCAATTTGCAGCACGTCGAGATTGGTATGATATTCATGTTCTGAAGGGATTAGATCGTACCAAGCCTATCACGTATAATACTCAGTGGGATGGATATATGGAAGCTCTTAATGCTGTTGGTGTCAACTCCAGCAAGATAACCCATATAAATCGAGGAAGTGCTCTTCGCGCTATTGCAGACCAGGACGTTCCAGATAATGAGCAGCGGCGGATTGGGAGATGGGGCTCTGATAGAATGGTGGGATGCTACCTGACAAGCTTGCCAAAGCAAGCTATGCGTGCATTAGCGGGCTTTTATTCGCAAAAAGCTGGTGCGTTCTGGTTGCTACGTTCCGCAATAGACCCTCCTGAGGAGTTACAAAGGCTTGTATTTCCTGAGATAGAACACTGGGAAGATATGTTCGAACATGGTACAATACAAAAAGATCTTGCAGGTCCCAACTTTTTGGTGCTTCTGAAATATTTACTTATTGTCTTTCTGCAGGTAATAACTCTTATATATGATACATAACTGTGCTATTATCGATTTGTTTTCCTAACTTGACTATTTTTAAATATTAAGGATTCCGTTGTATTGAAACAACAGCACCCTACCCATTTTCTATGGAGCCACTCGATCTTTGAGAATCCATTATATAAACAGTATGAGATTGACCTTTCTGATCAGCTTGCAAGTATAAACGAAGCAGATGATCCACTCAATGTGCAAGTTGAACGAGTTTTACCCCATCTGACGGACGTGCTACGAGCATCATTTGGAAATATCTCGGGTGATATTGATGGTGTGAGGAACACCATAAATAATGTTAAAAATGCATCACACGAGAAGGATTTTCAAACGTCATGGATGCTGTTAATGGCATTTTTATCAACCCTTTATACTTATCTCCAAACCCTATGAACTGCGATGGATCGAATATAATTAGTACGGCAGAAGAGGTAGCCCAAGATAGCAGCGACAATAATTTTGCGGACGATAATTCCTCTCTACCATCAGCATCATCATCATCATCTCCTTCACAGTACACTTTGGATAGAAAGTTTTGTACAGTTACTGATGTATGGCGTGAATATGACCATGGAGTTGCGGGAAATCCTTCTGTTTGAAGCCTTGAAGAAAAGTATAAGACGAAATGGAGAAAGAGTAGTACGGAGTCAAGGTTCTTCAGCAGAAGAAAGATCATTTATGAAGAAGTCAAGAGAATAGCAGATGATCGCCATATCTCTTTTTCTGATGCAGCACAAGTCTTAGAAGATACAAGACGTGATTTAAAAATAAGTACGTATCGACAAACTAACAAAAAAATATCAGAACAACGTAAAGAACAACAGTGATTTAATTTTTATTTACGTACATTATTTCAATTCCCCTTTTTTTTTCTTACTTTCAATATCTAACTTTGCCAATACTACATACTCCTTACATATGACTTTCCACCAAAAAAGCAAACAAACAAAAACAACAAAAACAAAAAATATTTTCGATTATATACTTCCTAATAGATTTCTTTTTTTTTTCATCGATTACTTTTCTAGCCATTTGCAATAATAATAGCAAAAGACTATATATTATTACCCCTCTCTTTGCGTTTTACATCTCTCTTTCTTTCTTTCTTTCTTTTTCTCTTTTATATTTTTTATTGATATAACAAGTGTATTGTTGTTATTATAATTATTTTAAATAAAGCAGTACCAGAAGTGTTTTTAATACAAGGAATAATAATTAAGTTTACCTTTGCCAATCATAATAAAATACATTTTTACCCGAAAGTGGATTCGCATTGAGGAAATAGATAATCAAATATTTAGTACGTATGAATACGATCGTTTCTTCTCCTTGCAAAATAACAATTGGTGCACACTGACTATTTGATCAATTGAATTAGTTATTTGATATAACTTTCTTTATTATCTTCAAGACTTTTAATTAGCCTCTTTCTCTCTCCTTCCTGAACTATGTATCTCACTTGAAAGTAATAAAAATATCTTCATGGTTTATTAAACTGTTAATTTTATACAAAGTGAAAATAAAGTGAATGGTTTTTGATTTAAAAGTTAGATCGAAGAATTTAATCATTATTCTATAATACGTATCGGATAATCTCGATATTTTTTTTTAGCTGAGGAGGAGTAACTTTATATTATTTTAAAGAATGTTAATCTGCATGAAACGGCAAGCAACGAGTCATTTTAGCCTCCAATGAAATTATTTGTTGATGTAGTCTAGCTAGCTGTTCAAGTTTAGTAAAAGTTCCCAGTGTTTGGAAAGTACGAGTTATAAAAAGAAACGTCAAATAAAGCGAGTGCCGTTATAGTAGAGTCATTTTTTTTATATTACGTATACAGCGTTGGAAGTTAAATTTGACCATCCAAATCGAGCCATGCCAAGCAAATTTAAGCTACCGGTCTACAAAATATAGGATTGTTACAAATTGGTGCCTAAGAATGTCAAGCTTGGATCAAGCATCCATTTGATATTTTGAGACAAATTGTGTGGAAAGCAAAAAAAATTATAAAAAAAAAAGATTTGGTCTATATAATTATTTCTTTGGATATAAACAATCATAAAATAACAAATTTATTATTATTCTTCATTTATATCATAGTCATTTTTATTATCTGTTAGCTTATATTCATTTGATACAACCCAATATCAAAATTAGATGCCTCATTTTTATATAGTGGCTCACTTTCAAAATTATGGCTTCCAATGTGCCATAAAGATTTCAGCCAGTTCGTGAACGTTGAGAGTAAATGAGACATTAAATTTTCTACTGTGTATCTGCTAGTTTTGGGCCCAAAATAATACTTCGTCAACATATCGTAAAAAAAGCAATGTATGTATGATGTTCAGGACAAATTTTGGAAGGTTTACTAAATATCGAGCAAAGTGGACATGAAAGTTTAGCATGGAAAACAACCTCAGAAACTCATTTTTTATTAAATGAATTTATTCCGTATTTTCACTTGAAATCGAGACGATTTACAATTTTTTTTAGACCAATCAAATTAATTTTTCAGACGATTTCATGCTTTTTTTAAGACACATTTTTTTGAGACGATTTGTTCTTTTTTTTTAAGACAATTGTTTTATTGTTTTATGTATTTTGTTACTGTTTGTTAGGTGCTCTTTGAGATGTTGGTTATTTCAAGCCAAGTTCCTTTTGAAGACACCTTTCCCAATAGGTTTCAGCATGTTTTATCCAGTCATTACAGTCAGCAATAGTGACCTGCGTACAAACTTCTGGAATACGTGGTGTAAGCATCTCAGATTTATTAAGAGGATTTCTTCTGATATTTTTCTTGACTTTGGACCAACATTCTTCAATCGGATTTAAAAAAATCTGGACAGAGACACTTGGAGACCATCAAAATGCTCACTTAAATTTTGTTTAGCTTCCTCAAGAGTGATTGAAGGATTCGTGTCAATAAGTCGATCAAAAATGCTGTATGCTCTGGGAAAAGCTTGTTTGGGGAACGCTTGACTTGTTTTTGGACTCTACCTGACAGTACTGATCCACAGCCAGCATTGAACTCGTTTTAAAGCTTGTACGCACTGCTGTGAAGAATAACCGCATTGTTCAGCTGATTTCGGTACTGTAAGTTCCTCTTCTTGAATCAACCTAATAAATCGTTCGATCTGATCTTGGCCGTACTTTTTATACTTTTGAGGAGGAGCAAGGGTTACCTTTTGAAATGTTTCAGTCAAGGAGTCCATTACTTCCTCCATTTCGGTGCTTTTGGGCAATGTCATTAGGTGGGACAGACTTGTGATAAAACACTATGGAATAGTTGATGACTGCTCTAATCCCTCCCATGTAATCTATAAAAGTAGTAAACATGTAGATGTCTATTGTCAAAAGAAATGTATCATATGCCATACCTTTTATAATTCCCTTGTGTCTTTATCAACGGGATATAGAGATAACAACCTTGCCTTAATATACACGGAAAAGAAGCAGACTAAACCCCTTTGCATATACAAAAGGCACTGTTTGAATGAAGTGATCTCTTCTTGGAATCACTCAAGAAGGACCGTTGCCAGCCTGCATTTAATACACCATGAAGAGCGTATCCGAAAGACGCTATGCTCTGGAACAGTTGATTGTTATTCTTATACCTGCCATGTAATTTGTAAAAGACTTTTTTTTTCTTAAAAAAATATATCTAAATTCCCACAGCTGATGACATCGAAAACTTGAATTTTTCGCGGAGGATTCAAGTTTCTCCAACGGGCTCAGAAGCTTCAAAAAGTTACCAAAAATGGAAGGTAACGACGAAGTCGAGTTATAAATACTGTACTCTGCTAAACGATCCGCACGGCCTCACACGCCGGCCATTACAGGCTCCGTTTAAGCAAGCGGAGACTATAGCAGCAAAAAATAATAATATCAGGAACTCGTTTCATTTGATTTGTTTAAAAGCGCGCACCTTTTTTTTAACTTTCTTTTTGTTTCTTCATCACCCAGCCAATCCTTGCTTTCAGTTTTTGTTAAAAGATGGCCGCCAAAGAATCTAAAGGAAGTAGTTGTTGTACATCAAAATGGTTAAAGATTTTTTTTGTCATTTCTCTTCTCTTATCAGTATTTATTGGTCTTGATCAAATCAAGGAACGATTCTATATTTTCGATCAAGACGTTCTCGAAAAAATTGCTCAAGAAAATATTGCCAAATATCCCAATGACACTCGTGCTCTTATGCACGGTATTGCTACTGATCTTGACCGTGAATATCCTGGTCACGTCGAATTAAAGGAAGAATGGGTTTTCAACAATGCTGGTGGTGCCATGGGTTCCATGTGGATTTTGCACGGTTCTATTACTGAATATGTCATTATCTTTGGTACACCAGTGGGGACTGAAGGACATACTGGAAGATTCCTTGCCGATGATTACTTTATTATTTTGGAAGGTGAACAATGGGCTTATTCCGCTGGTGCAGTTGAACGTGAGGTAATAATCAAATACATGTATTCATTATTGCATTTGGAGGATGTTACTATTGGAAGGGAAAAAAAGGAAACAGGAAATAGAAGAGTACAAATACACGAAAGCAAGTGTATAATAAAGGACACTATAGAAATATATAAAGAAAAAGAATTATACTAATAATAATGATTTAATTTAATGATTAGGTCTTCCAACCCGGTGAAATGCATCATTTGCCTCGTGGACAAGTTCAACAATATAAGATTCCCGAACGTGCATGGGCTTTAGAATATGCTCGTGGCTGGATCCCATTGATGCTTCCTTTCGGTTTCGCTGACAGTCTTTTCTCTACTGTTGATTTTATCACCATTGGTAACCAAGTTCGTCTTTATGGCAAGGCTCTTTTGGGTGAATTATTCTTGAAGGGCAAAATTTAAAGTTATTTATTCTTAATAATTTGCTTTCTATTTTTTTATTTATTTGTTTGATTTTTCTTACTGTTAAACTACTTTTTATTTTTAATAATAATAATAATAATATACAAGTTCATTATATAATGAATAATCTTTTTTCAAAGAAAAAAAAATCATGTATAATGTGTATGTGACGAAAAATATAAATGGATGAGACGGATAAAGTCAAACTCGTATTGAAAAAATAATTATATATTATCAGTTTTGAGATATGTCTAATTACTTGAAGTATAAAATACTTATACGTGAAATAGTAAAATGTCATTATTGCCTTCGATTATTGCCACCTGTTTGCATTGACCACAGCTGATAAAATAATCCATGGTTATCATCCATTTTGCACTTGACATACTCCAACAGCAACTAGAAGTAGTTATATATAAAGACTCCGTGTCAATTAACGTAGTAGTAGTTGTAAACTGCTTACACGATTTTCATTTCGGTCACTGAACTATCTTCTTCTACACGATTTATCTAAGGTAGTGAGGATTGCCCAGAAACTATATACAAATACCTCTGTATTTATGATATGAATAAACTATTCATGTTTTTCAGCCTTTTAAAATGAGAGATTAAAAAAAAAAAGAAGTAAACTACGTATCATCATACCTAATACTGTAGGGTATAAAAAAATGAGCCAACTGAAAAAAAAATCCACGAGTTGTATTATAATAACGAGTTTAGCTTGTTATGCTCTTTTTTTTTATATTGTTTAAAAAGCTAGTGATATTTTGATTGTCTAGAGTGTGATCCTTTTAAAACATGTGTCGTGGACTTTTTTTTTTGTAAACTACGTATCAAAATCTAAAAGTATAATAAACAATTTGCTTCTAACTATCTTCAATAGACAGTTGTATACTTCGCTACGTACATAAATTATTATTATTTATATCTTATTAAAAGTGTTTTGAAAGATCAATCATTATGTTTATGTATTAAATTTTAGGGTTATATTGAAAGTATTACAACAGAGACGTATAATTGTAAAGATTATATACAGTAAATATAAGCAAGCATATTATAAGCAAAGCTCAAAAGTACGGTCTAGTTGTCAAAAAAAAGTATTTAGAAAGACAAACTTTTTATATTACGTCAAGATTACCCAATGGATGGGAAGATCACTTATTGAGATTGATCAGCAGGCAGTAATTCCAAGATAGCAGCTCGGGTTCATAACAATTCTTTTTTATCAAATTGATGATTTTTTTAATACTTTAGTCCAATATTGAGTAAGCCGGCATATTAGTTTTATATGCATAGCAGCACCGTCATTCAACTATGAATACTAGGATAGTCACTTGGCTATATCAATTATAGGCCAAGAAATATCATACGGATGTCTTGGATTTTATGTACATATATAGAGACAATACATAAAACACATTCGCCACAAATGCTTGGTGCATATGTCATTTTCCTTTTTCGTCCAAAATGCATTAATTTGGAAAATCCATTGTATTCAAGGGTTTACTCGGTTGTCTTGGCTCTCATGTAGACAGTCGTACAAGCCAAGCTACTTGGTTTTAAGTATAAATGATTAACAATTCATGCCTCTTTTTTTTTTTTACTCTATTTTCTTTTACACTTCAACGATCTTTCTTTAAAAAAAGAAACTCTACCCATTTACAACTCTATCCATTTTTTTTTTGAACTCTAAGATTTAATGGACTTCGCTGCTAACATTTTTTCCCAAAAGCCAACAGGATCTGATAATGTATGTTATTATTGCTATCAATCATATGCAGCTATTAATACTATCTACGTAATATTATATTATACCTGTACATACCTATGATAACTCATACTTTATTCTTTTTTTCATTTCTTTTTTTATCCGTTATAACTATCACATCAATTTATAGTCGGATCAACCAGATTTCCCTCCCAGTGCTTCCGATTCGTGGGAAAAGGTTACTTCCGAATTCACAGTACCGTCATCAGTTTATAAAGGATTAGAGATTGAACAAAAGTCTCATAAATATATCAAGTCTCAGGTAATACAGTTGATTGTTATTATTTTTTTTTTACATGTAAATTAATCATTTTATCAAATTTCTCTGTTTCTTTTGTTTTATTTTAATTAACATATTCAGGTTGGTGAAGCAAATGTGAGCGTTGATGAAAGTCTTGATGAGACTACAGTTTGCTTTGATATTTTCTTTGCTGACCCTAATGACAAAAACCTTGTTGAAGTTCGATCAAAGAAAAAGTCAGGTGATTTACTTTATTTGGAATTAGAGGCACGTTATTATTTTCGTTATAAATGTTTTATATTCCCATTCTATACATTATTTTCTATTATTATTTAAATGCCTTATAAAACATGCGTATAGTACTGTAATTATACGCTTTAGATGTATATTCTAATGTATGTGTATATATTTATAACATTTTATATATAGGTCAAACAACCAAGCTTCTTCACATCCAAACGTATTGATATAAAGCTTGATGTTACAGTGAAGCTTTCATCAGCATCGGCTTTGGAAACTCTTGCTATTGGACTTGCTAATCAAATAATTATCATTAATGGTAATCACAGCCCTGTATTTTCCAATTTACTACTTAAAACAGGAAATGGACGTATCACAATAAATGAATTCGTCACTGGTAGTATCGTTGTACTCTCAACTGCAAACGGCGGTATAACAACGAGAGGTTTACGTGGAAAAAGCATTACACTTTCAACCGCTAATGGTTATATTGATGCCGGAATTGATAATTTATCAGGAAAGCTTAATGGATCCATTGCAAACGGAAAGATAGAGGTTAACGTTGCGTCTATTTCGGGAAATTCTACTCACAAGTTGGAGCTTTCTTCAGTTAATGGAGATGTTGATTTATCTTTGGTAAGTACTTATAGAAAATAATAATACGTAGTAATATATTTAATACTATATTGAAAAAAAAATTTTACGGGGAGAATGTACGTTATATTATTTGATAAAAGAAATGTGATATTAAAAACTGCACATGATTTATACATACTATTATATATAACAGCCGGATACATTTGAATCTACATTCCAGACTAACGCCGTAATTGGTCGAACAGTAATTCAGAGCAGCAAGTATCCCGAGAAGATCCATTATGAAAGATCTCGTACTACATCCCATGTTGGTGGTTACTATGGTGACAAGACTCAACAAACTGGAAACAATGTGAAACTTACATCTGTTATTGGGCGTTGCTCAGTGATTTTTGGTTAAACATAAAGTCGTTTTTATTCTTTCCATTTTTCTTTTAATTAAAAACACTTTGCAGTTTAATAAAAACAAGGCTTTTTATAATGATATTTTATACTTTTTTTTTATGTACAAAAAAAGATTATGTACAACTATTAAAAGAGTATGCATGAGAACAACAGTAGGAAACCAATGTGTTTTTTTTTTCTATTAGTGCGAGTTATTGAAGCTACACTTTAAAAGTAGTTGTTGATTTTTATCCATATATTAATTTATTGTAGCTTTTTATTCTGCTGATCGATTTTATTCATTCGTACTCACTTATTAAAAGAAGTTTTACTTAACTATTGACATTTAAAGGTACCAAAAAAAAAGCCTCAGTTCTTATTGGCCCTAGCTTTTTTTTTTGTATCACAGCCAAAATTCAGAAAAAGCTCCGCCTTTTTTTTAAAAAAGGTTGTCAAAGCAAAACAAAATAAAATATATATACATATAATATAAAATGTCATTACCGTTCGTTTGCGCGCGTCAGTTCATTCGTTCTCCAAAGAACATTATTGTGGTATGATATAGCATTAAATATATATATATATATATATATATTTTACAATGACTAACACTTTTATTCTATATAGCGTCATGCCCATAAAAAAGCATCGATCCAGGTGCGATTAAACGAATATATTGAAGGTGTTGGTCTTCAAGGTAAAAAAAAACAATTCATTAAATAATAAATAATAATGAGTATAGTATTCAGCATTTTAAAATCCTATTTATTTTTTTGTTATTATATGGCTCCAATAGATGAAATTGTGTCTGTTCGACGTAAGTAAATGAATAATTCTGAATATATAAGGCTTTTGGAATAGAGAGAGGGGTTGGAGAGCAAAAAAAAAAGGAAAGCGAGAAAAAGAGCGTAGTAAGTGAAGGATTTATAGGTTTTTTCTTGATGACTAAAATAATTTTTTGTAATTTACATAAATATATATCAATTAGCTGGTTTAATGCGTAATATTCTTTATCCTACTGGTAAAGCAACTTATGTCAAAGCATTTGATGGACCACGCAACCGACAATTAGAACAACAAAAAAAAGCCTCTGCTGAACAATTAAAGGCCGATCAGGTAAAAAATAAAAATAAAATATTCATTGAAAATGTGTGTATTTATGCAAAATATATGTTGTCATTAACTGATTATCATTTGGGGGAATATATATATATATATAGGTATCTGGTGCTTTTACTGAAGCTACCAAGCGACAAGCACAAGCAAACCAAGTTGAATCCATTCTTTCCGGCGTTTCTGCACTTGAATTTAAGCGTGCTATTATCCCTGAAACCACCAACACATTTGGATCTGTCACTGCTGATGATCTTGCAATTAAACTTAAGGATGATTATGGATTGAATGTAGATAAACAATTGATTCAATTCAAGACTGAACGTATCAAGTCATTGGGTGAACACGAAGTTGAGGTTCAAGTAGCAGGAAAACCTGTCACTATCAAGGTGGTTGTTGCTGCTGCTTAAAAGAAACTACCTCTTTTTTTTTCTTATCTATTTTCATTTTCCCTTTATTATTATTTTTTTTTCTATGTCATGTTTTTTTTTCATTGTAATTATACATTATTGATAGACTTTGGACGTGGTTTGGATTGGAACTTATTGTCGATAACAAAAAAAAAAAAAAAATCCAGATTTTAGCATTGCCAATTTTTTTTTTCTTGAGGCTATATAATTGACTTGGATTGGAGAATGGATAATAAGAATTAGTTGAGTTGGAGTTTATTTGTGCTTTACTTGTAATCTTTAATAACAAATATCTGTAAAGTTCTTCAAGTGCTTCTTGTTTTTTATTGATAAAACTATTATTATTTGTTTTGTACTAAAATTGATTTTCAAAGCAATGTATTTCTGTATGTAAATCTTCTCGGGGTGATCAAATCAAGGGTCCAAAAAAAGGTTAAAATACGCCAAATCTAATGAAACGAATATATAGAATTATTTTATACGTATACACATTCAAACCGTATGTGATATAAAATTGACGTATATATATTTACGTATCATACATGTTACTAATTGACACGTACGTAAATACGTACATAGAAATATTTACTTCATCAATCCTATGTGTAGTAACTTGTGTCAATGAGCTATAGTCGAATATAAACTCGTTCCCATGTTAAGGCATTTGTTACCATGTAAACATAAAAAGCATTGAATTGCCTAATTTACTTCTTTTTTTTTATTGCCTTTCACAAAAAAAAACCAGAAAAAGCTGATACGTAATACATACATTTTCTTATTTTTAAACTACAGTGTTTTATTAAATAAAAAAAAATATCATAAGCAATATGTTTCTACAAATAAAGCTTGCAGAATTTTCTTTTTAGTTTGCAATATGGAATAAAACTCTCGGGTCTTTTTATTTCTTATTTTATTTTCCCATTCATACATTTCTACGCTTTTAGATCATGATATTGAGAACCAAAGCTATGTATTTTTTTTTTTTTTTTAAAAAAAAAAGCTTATTATAAAAAAGCAAATGATCATCCATACATTGCATATGGGGTATCTTCATGTTGTACAATAAAAACGAAAGAGTAGAAAAGTAAAGTATATTTAGTATCCATGAAAATAGTGCTATCATGCTTCTCCTCCAAAAAATGTTTCCATAATTGGATGACATATATCTCATTATTGGATTATTACATATAAGAAAGTGTAGATAATGAGGATCTTTTTTTTTTAAGATGAAAATGAATGTAGGAGTTAACAAGAAAGAAGGGGATACGTATATATAAAAAAAGAAGAAAAAGAAGAAACCTATGAAAGTATTAATGCTATGTACGTAAACTTGTTATATTTTGCTGAGAAGGAGTTTTTAATGTCTATTACCATTACTTTTTTCACCCATCATTCTTAGGCAAGAAGAATAGGGGCTAGTAAAACTTTTTGTTGAATATTATTTTCTGTTTTTCCCCCCGTTTAAGTTCGTTTATAGGCAAATGTAAACTAAACAACACTTTTTTTTTATTGACATATTATCTTCTTTCCCCCCCCTCCCTTATTGACATATTCTCATCATTCATTCTCTTATATAACACCTCTTCGGCTAATTACTGTAAAATGTAGCGGAATACTTTGTACGTACGTATGCTATTTTCTTTGAAAAAAGATACACAGTTTCAAAATAATGCTTTTTTTTAACAATTCGTAATATCAAAAAATTTCATATCAAATACATATTACTTATTTACATAGATCGACAGTAATAACGATCAATTATAGTGTATTTTTTTTTCTGCACCTTTCCTGCTCCTTCCCTCCTCTTTTTCATCTCCTCCTACGAATAAAAAAAATCAACAAATAACTCAATGTATACAAATATATATATTACGTAATGATCATGTACTGCCTTATATTAATAATTGTTTAAAAAAAGAAATAAAATTATACCGTCATCAATTTAATGTAATAAGTTAAAGATAGGAAAAATATTATCACAAAATCGGGTTAATGCATGATCTTTTTTTTTGTACGTACAACCTAAAACCATTAATCTGATTATTTTTTTTCTGAAAGTATACACAAACAGAATCTGTAAAAATAAATAAAAATTTCTTATGACCAAAAATGATTAAGAAAAACAATGGTATCTTGTATATAAATGTTGGGGGATTAAAAATAAAGTCTTTACTGCTTTTTTTTTATCAGAAAAGAGAATATTTCAACCTGTGGGGACTTTTGAAATCTTTTAAGTTTTTGGTTTCTTTTTTTTTTGAAGGAGAATAATTTAGGTCCCTACAAATAGGATAATCGATTGAAATATATGTGTAATGAACATATTTGATATCGAAAATGTACTCTCCTAATATTATTGTAGTTTACTTAATAAAATAAATATATGTATATATATATTCTTGAATATATAACTAACGAAAAGTCTTTTTTTTTTTGCTTTCCTTTACTACAATTGAAAATTTGGAAAGACGCACAGGTACCAACATCAAAAGACTGAAAAATACAAAAAATGGCGGCGGCGGCAAATTTGCTTCCGGAACTGTTTTCCTCCGATTATATATAGAAAGACGCCATTCTTTTTTGGAGGTTATCAATGTTGTGTGTGTGTACGAATGCTTGCCAATGAAATAATAGCCCCTGAAAAGAAATAAAATAAACAGCGCGTTTCCTAATTCTTTACTGTTGTTCTCTTTCCTCTTTTTATTCTTTTTTTTTATTTGCCAATTCTTTCTTCTTTTATTTTTTCAATAACAAAAAACAAAACAATTCATATACTTGGGGTTTATACTGTTATGGGTCAAGGGGTCAGTAGAAAGAAGCATGGAAAGCTTACTTTAGGCTACCTTGAGGTTGATAATAACAATAGCAATAAAGCTACCACAACATCGATAACAACAACAACCACTATTGCTACCACAACAGATTTATTACTCGAGCGACCCGAAGACTATGGCTTATTAACAAGTATGGCTAGCAATACTATATTTAGTAAAAATAACAGTTACTCCGGTAGCAACAATAACAATAACAAGAGTAACAGAAGCATCACCAATGACGATCATAATGACGTTGAATTAACATTGCCATGGCAACAACAAAAACAACGACCTGATTCTGGTTACGTTGAAGATAATCGTCTTCTTAAAGAATTAGCCTATATTGACACGACATATTACCTTGATACTATGACTCTGTCAAAAGAACCAGAAATTAATAACAATAAAGATGATAAACAACAAAAACAACAAGAATTAACATTGAGTGATATTATTTCAAAAAATGATAGTAAATCTATACAAGCATTACATCTCTCCTGTCGCCACTTGACTAGTTTAAATTGTACAAATCTATATTATCTAACCATGATTCGAAAACTTGACTTGTAAGTTATCACCGGGGAGAAGGGAGGGGGGGTGGAAGGAAGGGGAGTACGTAAAAAAAAAGCAAAGAATTTTTTTTTTAAAATAGAAAGAAAAGATCTGTGTCTTTTTTTTTTTTTGCCACTCTAAGGAGTAGATGAGTTCTACATTCTTTTTTATACACACATACAATACCTTCTCCTCCCCCCTTTTTTTTTTTGCCACCAAGTATCTTTTCTGAAAAGTTATACTTGTATGACAAATTTGGGGGAAGGGATAGAAAAAAAAACAACAACAGAAAGACTTGTTATTATCTATTATTTGTTGGCGCTAAAAAAAAAGAACTTACTAATGATATATATATATATACTCTATACAGGTCAAGAAATCATCTAACTCATTTACCAGAGTCCATTGGATCCCTCGTTAATCTCACCGTAATACAATTAGCTCATAATCGACTTACAGAAATACCTGATACTGTATGTGGTCTTGTGAATCTCATTGAATTTGACCTTGGACATAATCAATTGACTCAACTCACACCTTATATCGGCCATTTGAAAAAACTCACCCATTTGAATCTTAATCATAATCATCATTTATCCGAATTACCAATAGAAATAGGTGGAATGAAAAACTTATCATCTCTTTCCGTATTACATTGTCCTCAAATAACCATGTTACCTGCTGAAATGTTACAATTGCCTAATTTACGTCGAATTAAAATTGCTTCAGCAAATAGTCGAAACAACAATAACGACCGAAATGGAAATAACAATAACATTGATCATCCTTTTTATCTCACAGATGATCTTCGACATAATCCACCCAGTTTACGCGAAATATGTGCACGTAAAAATTTAAAAGCCGCAGCTTTTTATTTTCCTCATGTACGGCCCAAGCCTTGTACAGCATGTGGTGAACCTTACTTTGAATCATACGTATCGCGTCGTCGATTGATCGAACGGCCTGATTCAGTTTTAATTATATTTGAATACAGATTATGTTCAGCCCATTGGACGGATGATGATGATCGTATGCGATATGTTTTTAATCATACACCACCTTCATTATTATTTTTGGATGAGAATGGTAAAAATACTTTTAATGGTGTACTTCAATTTTTACCACCTCTTGTGGGTCATAAAAATAAAAGCCATATTAATATCAATAATGTTCAACAACAATTATTGACATCTACAACACATCAAGAACAACGTATTACGACTATTGTTGAAGAAGAAAAAGTCATTACTAAAAGTCGTTGGCGTCTTCACCGATTTTTTAAACGAAGCACTATACATTAAAAGAGTTTTTTTTTTGACAAATATTTTTCCTCCTCCTCCTCCTCCTCCTCCCCCCTCCTTCGCCCCTTTTTCTTTTTCTAACTTGTAAAGTAGTACTCCTTTTCCTGTTTTTTTTGAACCCATAAACGATGATATCTCAATTATTCATCTCCCTAACTGATTCTTTTTTTTTTATTTATCCAATCCACCCATTTTTTGTTTGTTTTTTTGCATGATTATCTTATATACCCTTCATTTTTCTTCTTCTTTCCCTTTTTGTAATTTATTGTTCATTTGATGGGGGAAAAAAATAGACCCAAACAATCAAAATATATATATTACATGTTTTGTTATAGAGTTTATTTATATTCATTATTATAGTTATTCTAAAGTAAAAAAAAAAATCTAACTAAAATTGAGGTGTTGATTTCATTGTTTTCCGTTTCTTTTGACGTCGTTCAATTTTACGTTGTGCAGCTAATTGTGGATCTGCAACAGCTTCTAATGCTCGTTTTGTTTTTCGTTCTTGACGTACATCGGCTGCACGTTGACGTACTCTTTGATATGCTGCAAAGTATACTGTTGATCCGGCCTTTTGTTGAACCATATTTAGTACTTCATTACCCAATTGCTTTAAATCCTCTATTAGTTCATAAAAAAAAGGAAAAATACATTAATTTATAATAATAAATAAATTAATGCTTGGCATCAATTTTTAAAAATATCAATATATTTTATAGTGAAAAAAAAACGTACCAAATTCTTTATCATCCTTAATTTGTTGATCATTTGTTACCCGATAGATAGGTGTAATCATAGATACTAAATAAGGTGGTAATTCTTCAGCTTGCATATGATTGGCAATGGCAGCAAAACATTTAAAGATAGATGATCGCTAAAATAATAATAAGAATGTTTAACAAGAAATTTAGTATCATATATAGTTGATGATCATAATCAAGTTTCAAATAGTAAATATGTAGTAGAACTTACCATCAAAATATTTTTGGAATTGCCCTTATTTTGCAAACTACCACGTGCAGTAAATGTAAGTCGACGGAACATCCAATAATGTGCATTTCGAGTAGGTCGTTGATCTAACTTGGCCTGGGCAGTATTGATTTTTTCTTCCAGTTTACCATTAACGGCTATATCTTCTCGTGCTTCCTTATCATCTTCATCATCATTTTGTCGAGTATCTTCTTCGGCAGGCAAATAATATAAACATTTGGAAATAAAGAACAAATTGCGTACAATTTGATTGGCTTGTTCTTCTGTCAAATAATGACTCTTGAGTTGTTCGATAAATTTCAATACCAAATCGCTCAAGTTTTCTCTGGAAAGGAATTCACATTGGATATCCCCTTTATGAGTACGATCTTCAGCGTCGACGTTGGCAAAATAGTGACCGAATAAACGACCGGAGGATGCACGAATCCATGCATGTGGATGTAAAAGCATTTCTTTCACTCCATACCACATTGCCATAGCATCTTCACCATACATCAATTCCGGGAAGCTCTTGGCAATCTTGGATAATGTACTGAGACTATAGTAAGCTACTTCCCAAGGGAAATCCACTTCCATTTCTTCATCACCATCATCGGGATGAATTTCAGGTGCTTTATTTTCTTCAAGTAAATGGGCCAAACGTGGTACCAGACCAGCTGCTACAGCTTTGCTTGTAAATACATCCATAATTAAACCATAAACTTGACAACTGGCACGTTGTAAATTGGGTTTGTTCGATTGATTCATCCATTTATCCAACAGACGATAGACAGTCGTTAATTTATCATCGGTACATCGGCTCAACAACAATTTGATCAATTCTGCAGACATTTCACGACATTTAGCTGAATCATCATTGACAAGTCGTAAAACAAGTCCCAAAAACATAGATTCTGCATATTCCATCAAGATAGCATCGCCAAACTTGTCAATAATTTGATGCTGTAATTCCATAACAGAGACACGACCTGTTTCATGTACATATTCTAAATTGCGTACAATAAAACTGATTTGTTTCTTGAGACGATCACGACCTTGTGGATAATCCATCAAGAACATAAAATAGACGGATCGTGCTTGATCACGAATTTCCTTGGCTTGATTTGTTACCATGATTTCACCGACAAGATCCATAATATCGTATACTTCGGGTGCCATGAATTTGCGACCAATGAGAGCACGAATCAATGCAAAAACAGTACTTTGTCGATCAGGTTCTTCCAAATCAGGTCGAATAATGTTGAGCAAATAGACAAGTTGAGTTTCAGATAATTTGGCCTTTTCATTATCGCGAATACATATGGTGATTAACTTGAAGCAAGACTGGATCAATTGTGAGCGGGAATTACCAACATTCTTAATCAATTGGAAAGATCGTTTCATCACTGCGGGTATAGCATTAGGTACTTCATCCAATGGATAAGTGATCAAGATACGCATGATCTTGGTACCCAAAATGATACTACTTGTATGGTTCGAATGTAATGTATTAGAAACTAAAGGAACCAATGGATTCAATTTTTCTCGATGCTCCTCCAAGTTAGAATCAAATTTGTTACGACGCAATGCAGTAAGTAGCAAATGTAAACCAAAGTCAACAAAACGATAAGCATTGGTTACAAGATGGTCCTTAATAGTCGTATCAATACGTTTCAATTGAACTTCATAATTTTTTTCCATTTGACTCTTGACAATCTTTTCTTGAGCTTTAGCTTTGTATGTATCTAAATTCTCGGTAATCAATCCATTGGCAAATTCCAAAAGTTCCAACGACTCAAATTCAGGATTACGGACCAAACCAGCAGCAGTACGCTTTAAAATGTCATCCACTTTACGTAAGATCTTTAAACTTTGTGTTTCAGACATGACATCCTTGAGTGGCATAAGCATGATAGGCAAGTTGGCAAAATGAATGACTTTACTGAGACTTTCAAAAGTACCTAAACTCTTTTGACTTTTTGCTTCCTTGATTTTACCCGTCATTTCATCGGCTTCTTTTTCTTGACCGGTTTTACCAAATATATCATTAATTAAAATATCAACAATGTCTTCTAAGCAGTAATCAAGTTGACCCACTTCAAGACGTGGGATGGTATCAGCCAGTAAAACATTAACAGTATAACCAAGAACATGGACTTCATAACCTTTGGTAAGTGCTGTTTTAAGTTCCTTAATAATGAATGATAAATAGGCAGGACCAAGATATGCATTCACTTTGAGCAATGTCTCTCGAAGTGTTTCACGAACGTCAAGAGCACGACTACGAATCATTTGACACAAACTGACCAACAGACCAGGTAAATTGGTTCGCATGGATCGTTCAGGAAGAGCACGTAATAATTTGGCAACACCTAATGCAATAGGTACACGAATAAGTGCAGCTTGTTTGGTTTCAGTCTTGGTCAAATAATTATTTAATGCTGGTAACATGCGATGAATTACAGTATCATGAATCTTGACAGCAAGATCCTTGGGTTCTTCTTTTTGTTTTTGATCCTCTTCTTCCTTTTCTTGTTCCTCGCCATTTTCTCCTTTAGCTTGTTCTTTTGCCTCTTTGGCATTTTCTTCTCGAGCAAATTGTTCAGAGGAGGTAAAATGAATACGAACTTTTTGACGACCCATGACACTGACAGCTTGTTCATCCGTTACTTCCACATCCTTTAAATCAAAGTGGAAAGCATCCAAAATAGCACTGATCACTTTGAGATAAACCTTTTCCATATCTGGTTTCTTGGCAATCAAATCCATATAAGTACGGAACATACCATAATAACGGGTCCATCCCAATTGTCCAACAAGAGATGTAATAGTTGCACAACATTGGTTAATTAAGTTATGATCTTTAATACGGTCAGTTTCATAAAAGAAAGCAGTGACAAGTGGAATAAAGACACTGTTGATTGTCGTTGGTTTAATAGCCCCTGTTTCAGCAGTTTCACCTAATCTTGCAAGTGCACGGACACGACGATGTAATTGCATATGGTAGATATTGTTAAAGAAATTGGCTTCTTCATCACCACCGAGCAACACAACCATATCTTCAAATACAGGAAGTTCAGGGAATGTGTGTACACCAGCATTGAGCAAATTCACAAATTCAAGACGAATCAATTCAATATGGTTGGTTAATCCACGTTTGATGGCAGGGAAAATCATATGTGTAACATAGTTTAGCAATAAGCGCTTTTCTTCTGGATCTGTTTGTTCTTTGGTTGCTTTTAAATAGACAGTCATACAATGAGTTGCTGCACCACGAAGTGCCATTTCTTCTTGATCATGCATATTATGTACAAATTGATGAAGGAGTGGTAACCATTGTTGATGATCGAATGTAGGATAAAGATCGTCAGCTACAGAGTTTAATGCATCCAAAATACCATCATAATCAGGTTGATCCAAACGCTTGGCTGAATAAGTATTCATATCACGTAAAAGCTCACCCACCTTGGTGAGAGCAGGATTGACATCTACAAATGCTTGAAATACATTGACCAAAGCTGTACGACATTCACGAGAGCGTAAACTGGAAAATAATTGAGAAGCAGCACTGTAATATTGCGAATAAACCAATTTCATTTCCTTGAAACCTGGAATAAGACGGATAAACTTGGCCCATACAGACAAGATGTGTTCTTTGGTCTTTTCAGGGATAATACGACTGGACTTGCGCAAGTTGGGAAGCAACAAATCAACAATCACACCAGCTTGTTCTCCATTGGTAGTGAGAGGTGCAATACGTGAAACAATGGCAATTTGACGAACAGAGTAAAGACCATTACCAAACTGGGTTTCATCCTTGGATTTAGTCAAACGGAAATGCAAATGTTGAAGTAAACTATCGACATGAGGAACAAAGAGTTTGTCTTTGAGTGATACAGAGCTATCATCAGCTTCCATTTCTTCATCACAGTAATTAAGAAGTGTATCAATGATATCAAGTACATCTTTCAAAACACTCTCTTTGATAGTAGGTGCGCCCAAAATACCATAGAGTTGAGGTAACAATTGCTTGTTATAGTCTGCAAAATAGGTAACACGATCACGACGCTCGACCCATGTTCTGAACATGGCCATGATAGCCAACTTGCCTTGAGGTGCTTCGTTTGGCAAAGCATCCAAACGAGGTGTAATGAATGCATTGAAGATAACGGGGAGGTAAGGTGTAAAGTTGAAATCAACATTGAGTTTGAATGCTTCAACCATACGCTTGACGGCAGCACTATGAATATCCTTGGATTTTGCCGTGGCTTGGTATTGTTGAGTTGCTTCTTCATCTTGTTGCTTTTCTTCATCTTCCTCTTTATCATCACCTGTCTTTCGACGTTGAGTAAATTGACCAATATAAAGTACCAATTTAAGAAGCGTGGGCAGATAAACTTCAATTTTGGTACGCATGGCAGCCATCAAACCTTCCAACATAGTCAAGAAACCAGCTTGACGTCCCATATTGATTTTTTCCAAGAGTTCGTTACCATGTTCATTTAATTTGAATTCAGTCAAAGCTCCTGTCTTGTTATCATGGAGACCATCAGGTAATTCAAGAATGGATTTAAATGGAGCTAAAGCCAAATCAATGAAATATTGGATTTCCGTAGGTTGACAAATAGAAACAGCACTTAAAATAGCGTTTCGTCGAGACTCCTTATTGACTCGAGCTCCTGATTTACCACGTCTTGCTGCAGGTTGAACAAGTCGACCGTATAAAATACGCATGATAATAGGCATTAATTCTGTACGATGAGCAGGATCAATAGATGCTTGTACTTCATCTGTTGATAAAAATGCAAATACTTCGTGACGGAATCGTTGTTCGTTTAACAAGTTGCGTAAATTGTCTGTATATTGAATAACACTTCGGTTTTTCCATGTGAATACGACCTCGAGTGCAGCCTTTTGTAAACCAACTTCACCTTTGCTGAGTAAACGCATCAAAATACTGTACATATCATCCGTCTTGTACATGACTTTAGGATTAGTGAAAGCAGAAAACATGTCAAGCCAACTGATCATTCTGGTTTTGGTGATATTAGGTGTACGTCGAAGAAGTTTAAAATCTTCTTGTTCATCCGTATCGATATCCATTGCATCATCCTCTTTCATTTTAGGTTCCTCGTCGTTAAGATGTTCATCTTCTTTGAGAATGCTGTTGAATTCTTTTTCGACAAACTTAAAGAAAGTAGGGATCAAATGACGAGCACGTTTTTCAGTAATACCTGGAGTACCTTTAAGAGTTTGTAAAATCAAAGAATAATAATGCCAATAATCCATACGTGCATTTTCTTGACCAGATAACTATTCAATCATTTGAATAAAAAAAAAACAATCAATTATATTAATCATTTTTATATCAAAATATACACTTATAATTATATAAATAATAATAATAATTTACCTTTACAAATAATTTAACAAATCCAATAGATTGTTCATTACCCATCAAAGCCATTGAATAATCTTGAATACCTGAAAACTTGTTAAGAACATGACATTCAAACGAAATATTACCAGTTTTGGTTGCACGTTTGGAAGCTATTGTGGGAGGAAGAGCATTTGCAGCAGAAAGTACATCACTCATAAAACCATCACGCACCAATTGTTTTTGATCATCAAACTTGGAAAGTTCTCCAAAACATAATTGCCAATATTGTTCTGGATCCATATCAGCACATGCTGCCAAAATCTTCTTAACTTCAGTCCATAAGGGTCGTAATTGAATAGTTAAGATACCCAATCCATAACGCAATACAAAATCTGAATAGATTTCTGGAACACGACCCGTATCCAAAATTACGCCGAGTTTTTGGGTAAATCTAACCTTATCACGGAAATCAACCAAAGACATAGATGCTTCTTCCAGATCGACTGCCACTTGAGGTAATTCACATGGTTCATCATCGATATGTTGTTTATCCTTTTCCATCAATGGTTGATCATATAAGGCAATAATTTTACAAGTGTATAAACGACTGTTGAGTTGATATGAACCGAGATTTTCCTTAATTAATGGATATACTTGTTCTAATTGTTGTAACGTAAAGTGTTTTTCATATTGTGTTCTAATGTTTAATAAAAGAAAAAGTTTAGTATTTTATATACACACAGACAAAGAAATAATGAGAACCATTAGGCGCCAAAAAAAAAAAAGTTTGGGTTATTCAACTTACTCTGATCGAAGCATATCTAAATAATGAAAGACACCTCGAAGTACCATTTCATTATGACCATGATGTTCAAGCATATATCCCACCAATTTATCATGTAAATGACTAGTCTTTTCAGCTGCATTATTGGTAGCTGCTAATTTAGCAAGGGATTCAATTGCTTGACCCATAAGTGCTTCCAAAACAAAATTTTTGTGTGCAATAACTAATGGTGTATTTATTACATTATTGTTTTCCTTGGATTGAAGTGCTAAATGATTGGTGATTGAATCAATAAGAGCAAGGAGTGCTTCAAGTGCACTATCAAGATTGATTTGAATCCGAGATAAAACATATACAACTGCTGATAATAAACTGATAGTTGGTGTTGATTCTAATTCGTTCTGTAAAGTAAAAAAAAACAGATATATTCATCCACAAATACAGGTTTGATTAGTTTCTTTGTAATTTTTTTAAAACTTTCAAAACTATACAGTATCGATATTATAAGTTCTTACATTGTTTATATCAATTTCATTTAATATATCTCGTTCTTTATCCCAATCATACGATTTGTGTAACATAGCTAATAATTCATCTGCGATTGATTTTCCTTTGACAGCTGGTAAACGTAAAAGTCCTTCGGTTGTTAAAGATGAGGATAATGTGCCTTCAGGTAATTCCAATGCACCATCCGATGTCAATTCTGCCAATAACAAAACAGTTTGTTCTGGATATTTGGCAAATTTTTCTGCTGTATATCTATTGAATATCCATAATAGAGAACAATAGATTAACAATCCCGTTACACAACTCAATAATAATAATAAAAAGAGATAGACATACTTGACGATATAAGGTAACATAACTTGAGCAAAATCATCCCATTCCAATTTAGATAATGATAAAAAGAATCCATACACCAAAGTGACATTATCAAATGTTACAATAGATTCCAAAATAAGTCGACCACCACTCAAAACACTTTCAAGAGATCCCAATGCAAGAATTCCTTCAGCTGCATGTAAAGCTTCACTATAAAGATAATTAGAATATTTTGTTTTTGTTGTAAACAATTTCTTTGTGATAGCCTGAATACGTTGCACAATAGGTGCATATTCTAGGGAAAAAAAGCAATAGAATTATTTGATTAATACCACAATTCTATTTTTTTTTAATAATTCCAAAATTATCGCTTTTTTTTAAAAAAAAAAAGTTACCTTGAACACGTTTTCCATTTTGTGCTGTGACAATCAATTTGATCAATGAAACAAGAATACATAATCGTTCTTGATTTAATTTTTTTCGTTCGAGTTCAATATCAACTTCTTTAAGTATTACATTAATAATTTCAACAAGGTAAGGTGCATTGGTATGATGTAATACCAATAATGTTGTTTTCAAAATTAAATTATTAAATGCATTGGATTCTATATAAACCAAAAAAATAAAATAAAATAACAAATGATGAGTTCAACTAATACAATATATTTATATTCATCCCTTCTTTCTTTCTTTTTTCAACAACATACCTAAATCATCAACCTTTATTTTTTCATTCAATACTTGAGTCAACAATTCTTTATACATATTACTTGCTCTTGAATGAAGTTGATTTTCCACTTGCTATTATAATAAATTATTTAATTCATCTTATTTTTCCCACCCAGTATTTTATTATCCAGATTTTTTTTTTTTTTTTTACCTTCATGCATTCAAAAAAGAGCATTGCAAGACCTTCAATATATTGTTCGGATGGATTTTCTCGTAATGATGTTAAAATATGTTGTGTAATATTAGCGAAATCTTTTCCTCTTGTTTTCCTCAATAAGAATGCAAATGCTTCAGCTGTGAAATGTCGAATATATGGTTTTTGTTTATGATCTTCACCCAATAAACTTGAAATTAATGTAAATGTTGAAGAAAGATCGGGTAAGATTTGTCGTGCAAGATATTTAAACAAGTATGCAATTGCATTAAAAAGATTCTATATAAGTTTATATATATATTTTTAGTTTAAATATTCAACCCTTTTTTTCTCTCCATTAAAAAATAATAATAATAATTATACCTCAAGTAATCGGACATCTCGATGATGTACAAGTGGTAACATGGCTGAAAATAATCGAGAAAAATATGGATAAAATTCACCTTCGAGATCTTTTGCTAATTTGGTGACAAGACTATTATATATAAGAATCATAATTAAATTATCTAATCTTTTTTAATATATAATTATAATACAAACTTACTCTAATAAAGCATCCAAAGCAGTGCTATTTTCAACTTGTAAATGTTTTTCAAGTACATCAACAATTTGATCTTTATGATAAATAATAGAAGGTAAAGTTTTGGCAAGTGGTGTCATTTCACGTAAAAAAGCTTTAAAGTGTTTTGTCAAGTTCATGTCTTTCCATGATAATAATGCTTCATAAAAAAATGAATCAAATTCATCTGGATTTTCTTCAACAAGTCTAGATCGTCGTACAACGTCTACTTTAATACGATCGACAAGTGTATTAAATGATTGAAACTAAATTAAGTAATAAATTTTCTTTTGTTATTAGTATAGTATATTTATATATATTTTGAATGGTTTTAAATATATACCTTAAAGCGCTTTGTAGCACCTTCAGCCATAAAAGTCTCGGGTGTATCATTAAGTTCTTTGTCTTGCATGGTTTAATTATATATAAAATGTATAGAGTTCGTTGCTGTGGTTGTTGTTTGTAATACTTTTTTTTTTGGAGGAGAGAGAGAAGAATAAAAAAAAAAGGGGTGAGATGCAGTAATAATAAGAATGACAGAAATAAATAAAAAATAAAAAAAATGCAAAAAATGAATAAAATGAAATGGATTGGTTATAAAGAAAAGCAAAAAAAAAAAAAGGACCACCACTTTTTTTTTTCTCAAAAACTATTTTGTTCTTTTTTTTTTAATGGCAAACGATTCCTTGTTTTTGATTAATTTTTTTCCCCCCCTTTTAAGTTTTTAATCGATCGCAGGAATCAAAGGCAAAAAGCAAAAAAAAAAAAAAAAAAAGTGGTCAATTGCATTTTTTCAAGCCACTCTCGGCGGCACCTCTTTTTTCTCGAGATTAAAGTTACACATAATTTCCTTTTTAGGATATAACTTTATAAAAAAAATAATGCAGAATTTCCAACCTTAGTTTGACTGGATTTTAAGCCTAAATATATATATATATATTCCAGGTTAACATACTTATGATCACTATGCTATAAATTTTTTTTTTACTAAATAATTGTTAGTATTAAGGTATTTAATCAGTTTATATCAACAACTTGAAGCTTTTTACTGATGACAATATTCTTGCATACACTAAATTTATTTTCAGCTAAAGTAATTCCAAAAAGGAAAAGTCATAGAATATAAGTAGAATTTTTAAATATATTTTTTCAAAGTATTATGATTGTAGAGATATATATTTCTTTTTATAGGTATAATGTATTATATATATTTTTTGAGATGTTTAATCAAAAGTCTTGCAAGAAGGATGATTATATGATGTACTATATTATTTTTATTATTATCATTAAACATTTAAATCATAATCGATTGTTTAGTCGTCTATTCAAAGAATATTATATTTTTAAAATTAGATGTAAAGATTAATATTGGTTAATTGTATATCTTTATGACCTTATTTTACTTTTATTAACGAGGTACGTAATAATAAAAGTCACGTGTAATATTCTAAAAACACTTGGTTGAATTTTGCCAGGATGATCAGGTACCATGCAAAGTATATAAGTGAATAGCAAATAGAGGTACTTATTTATTGACACGCTAATAACAATTTTTATTTAGTGACAAAATATATGTTTGATTTCACTGAAAAATTTGGAAAAATAAATAAGTATATATAAAAGGAAGATATGATGAATGAATAATATTGATGCAGTTGGAAAGGTACATAAGACTATTAAGTCCAGTAATGATGCTGAGAATGAGAATAATGTAGATATACAGTCAAAAAAAAAAAAAAAAGGTATAATTAATCAGTCGGCGTTCCAAGAAAGATAAGGAAACTTAATCTCATACTTTATTTGCTATGAACTGGTTTCCCCCTTTTTATTTTTTCTTGTTTAATACACGTATTGAATAATGAGTAATGTAAAATAGCTAATGAATCGGGGGGGGGGGCATCACCGATAAACCCATTGTTGAAATGGAACAAGCATAACACTGATTGAAACACAAGAACATGACTCAATCGTTTTGATCAGTACCCACGAACAACGAAGTATTTCAAAAGAGCTTTCCTTTAACAATGGTTGACAATATATACAAGGATTCTTCTTAAATATAATTATTTTTCAAATGACGAGCAATAACAGCAAAACAATTCTCAATGTTATTCGTCTTGTACTGTTTGCCATTCAGTGGACGCAATCCAGTTAAAAAAAACAACCTTCAAGTGTTCAAGTTCTTGAATTGTCATTTCCAGAGAGAGGTCAAGGTACCCTAAGAGCTGACGCGTTGAACTATCAAGGAAGAAAGAAGATTGTTGCGTATCCCCTACGTACTGCGTCTAGACTTCTTCTTCTTTGTCGCGTCTCTGCTTGGTTCGACCCCCCTCCATAATGGAAGGAAGATAATTCCAAAGAGAAAAAAAAAAAGATCTTATCTTTTGTAGTGGTGGCGGTCTATGCAATGAATCTCACGTTCATCATCTTATGTATGTATTATATCTCGTTGTGATTTACATATACCATAATAAATATTTACTTTTTTTTTGCCTTTTCTGAAGTGCCTTACATGACATTCTACTACTTACACCAAAGCCAATACCCAGAGTCCATGAGAGAAAATTTTTGTGACGAGCTACTTGAGAAAATAGCTTCTGATATATTAAACGGTGTGACTAACGAGTTCGATAAAGGGTGTCATAAGCTCAATGAATTAATTCATGTATGTATTATGGAGTGTAAGTTGATGCATCGTTATAAAATACTAACTTCTGTTACTTAAAAGTGTCTTCAAGAGTAAAAAAAAAAAAGAAAAAAAAACAATTATCGAAGGTATCCAAGAGTTTGCTGATATGACGAAGAAAGAAAACAAGAATTACAATAGGCCTTATGAATATGTAAGCAAAGCGTATGTTTTTAAAGTACTTGATTCCACCATCGAGCATTATTAACTCAGCTATACAGACATCTGTAGGATACAAAAGCTACCTCGCAAGGGATTGTTAGACGATGAAGCTAAAGGGAGAAACAGAGCTTTAAAGTGCCATTTATGATCCTATGCCCACACCCATGTTTTCAAAACCAGAACTCAATGTTTTTCTTTAATGAAGTATTGCAAAGAATGTCGACCACTTTTTCTTTTTTTTACTTACGTATGGAAACTTAAAGCCAAACTTTGTCTCTGTAAGAACTACAAAGTTATAAGGTGTGGATACTCGAATCCAAACGGGTGGCATGGCTCTGCATATTTATTTTCATTATACTCCTATTCTGTGTCTATATACGTACAACGTATATAGTCTTTTTTTTTTTTTACGATGGGCATCCATAAGATAACCTTCCGAATGTGCACCACTTGCTTTCATCACTAATGCAGCAGTCGCTTCGTTTAGTCCTAAACAAAAGCAATGGGTTTTATATTCTTGTGTCGATGAAGAAGATCGTGTCAACCGACTAACAAATTTGATATGTCAGATGGGTCACCTGATAGCTATATATCAACCAAAATGGCAAGTTTTCTTATACATGCTGTTGTATATAAACAGTATAAGAAATAGGTAATAGAAACCTCTATTTTTTTTTGTTTGTTGGGTGATGAAATTTTCGACAAAAACGATTCTAATTAATGATGCGGATTGTTTAAAAATTTTCCTCTATGGGTTATTTAGGTCCAATGCTTTACCTAGCGAAGGCAGTATAAGCAAAATGGTGCAGGTACGCCCTGATGCTATTATTTTCCAGATGGACCAATTGAAGTGAGGGGGCTTTCGATGGGTTTCGGTGAGGTCAAGTTGGCGGAGCCGACTTGTTATGCCGATGTTTTGGGACAAGACCTCATCCGGCTTGCAATGTTAGGCAGAAAAACATTGTTAGAAACCAAACTTGAAACATCTCTCTCTCATTTCAAATCCATGGTATGTCTCCTGTGATTCTTTTGTCTATTTTTTCAAATGTAATATTTTTAAATTATTTAATCTATTTTATTTACTTATCTTTCCCTCACAGGCTACAATCTGGATGCTTTTATTTCAAAAATAATTCCAGATACCAGAATTGTAGCCATGGTAAAAGTACACAGTGAGTATTCGCTAAACCGGTACTCGTTAAACCGGTATTTCGCTAAACCGGTAATGTCTCTCAATTATTTTTTATATACTTAGTAAAATACCGGTAATTCGCTAAACCGGTATCCGGTGAGTTATATTAGTCTTTTTTCCTTATATATATATATATATATTTGTGGGATTCTGTGGTCATTTATATTACACTAGGGGCCAAATTTTTTGAACGCGCAGTTGAAATTCACACCCAGTTCATGAATTTGTAGACATAGCAACATGCTGCGCACAGAGCTTTCTGTATTATCTGTCAACCTTATTTTTTTTTTGTCACCATAGTAGCTAAACAATCTTGAACTGCCTTCCGATCTGAACATACCAGGTAATATATTATAGAAGGTAGTTTAATAAAGCTGTTATTAACTGTATTGTTATAGAATTTTGGAAACTCCCTGGAACTGAATGGAAAAATATAACGAAGTACGATTTCAGATATGTAATGAAAACCTTGGAAGTCGTGGAAAAAGATGTGGCGCATGTTGCTTATTCATGCGACATTCAGAAAATATCAACTATTGTAAAGCAAGGTACCAATTTGTTCCAGAATCTTATTGCCTGTAGAACTGCTTTAAATGTAAAGTCTGATATAAAAATAAAGTTGTATTGTTTATGTGGTCTACTTTGTAACTTGGTGGTTAACAAATTATTATTATACTGCTATTATAGGACGTGAAAAAAACAAACAAAATTCTTTCTTTTGGGGAACTGAAGCAAACAAAGTTGTTGAAATCGCAATGAAAGACGTAACTGCTGAAGTAAGAAAATATCTTTCTAGCAGTTAAGTTTCTTGATTAATAAAATGTGAATGCTGAATGCTGGGTTTTTTTTTCGTTTGTGAAACATATTCTAGAAAGAGCTTGATTTATTACGGCTATTGATGTTTTAAAAGCGCGACGCGAAGTGAAGAACAATGGTGCTAGTGATAGTGGGAATAGTAGCAGCAGTGTGAATGTAAGTAGTGATTTGGATCCTACTGAAAACAACAGTAATGACAGCAATAATGAAGATACTAGCGGCAGCAGCGTAAATGAAAGTAGTAATCAAGATCCTACTGAAAACAGCAGTAGTGACAGCAATAATGAAGGTACCAGCAGCAGCAAGAATAAGACTACCAACAACAATCAGCAAGTAGATATTGAGAATACGTAGTGAAGCTTCAAAAAGAAAAAACCGAGGGGAAGAGGTAATCCTATTGATAAGCATGTTTTCAAACTATTTGATATAAGAGATGGTTTTTTCTTTCTTCTTAATAAAGGAATAATTATTTTAGAGTGCTGGAAAAAACGTTTACGAAAAGAATCTACAATTTTGAGAGATTTTCTTTCTTTTAAGCGTGATGTGATATTGGAAGCAAGTTCTGGTGGGGGTTTATGCAATGAATCCCATGTTCATCAACTGCTGTATGTATTATTTTTCGTTGTGATCTGCATATACCATATTAAACATTTTTTTTTTGCCTTTTTTGAAGTGCCCTGCATGATATTATACTGCTTACACCAAAGCAATACCCAGATTCAATGAGAGAAAGTTTTGGTGACGAGCTACTTGAGAAGATAGCTTCTGATCTATTAGACGATGTAACTAAAGATGATGATAACGAGTTCGGTGAAAGGTGCCATAAGCTCAATGAATTACAGTGAGTATTCGCTAAACCGGTGGTGTCTCTCAATTATTTTTTATATACTTAGTAAAATACCGGTGATTCCCTAAACCGGTATCCGGTGAATCTTACTGGAGTTATATTAGTCTTTTTTCCTTATATATATATGTGTGTGTGTTTATATAAATAATATTAATTTTTTTATTGGTTCTGTGATCAAATCGGATACCATTTTTATTGTTACGTATTATTAGATTTAATTGGTAAAATCAGTGATTCGAGCTTGCTTATATGTCATCTCAGCTCTTTCCTTTGTTTCTTCTAGAAGCTTAATTTTTTTTCGCACCAAGTAAAAAATATCCAGATCGTCCTTGTCATCTAGGGAAAGTCTGTCAACAAATTGCTAGTACGTAGCAGTGCCTTTTTTCCGCCAATTTGATACGGAGACTTTCTTCTACTTGCTTATAAAAGAACCCTGTCTCATCAATATTATAGATGCGTTCAGGTGGAAACTCAGAAATCTTCGCTTTCACAGCATTGAATTTGTCTTGAATGTTATCAGCATTAACCTCCACCTCTCCAGATTCACCATGGATACGACGAGATTTAAAACCATATCGCCTCATAAACTTAGTTAACCAGCCATTGGAAAACTGGAAATCCTCCGGTACTTCAAGCTGGCGACGCCTACACTGGATTTTGACTTGGTGAATAATGCTCGCCATGGAGATAGGTTGGCTTTCATTAGCCATATCAGTAACGTACTGAGGAAGTAACAATTTAAGTTCTAGGAGTGCAGGTTCTCGAATTTTTTTTGGCATTAAGACGGTGTTCAGTCATTGTCATATATTCTTCTTCTTTCTTCAAAATATCACTTATAGTTTGTTGACCAGGTAATTTATCCAGCTTAAATTCGTCTTTAGCCCATCGAGCAAGTCCAGATTGAGTTATTTTTTCTCTTTGCTTTCTCAAACAAATAGCAAGTTTTTGGCGGTTTGTCAATGCAGATTCTTTGCCTATTGTTGATAATAATTAATAGTAGATAATTGAATACAGTAAAGTAAGAATAAAATAAAAGAATAAAAACGATCTTTATTAAACAAAATGTCATCTTTTTTTATATAATATAGCTTAATTTAATTATAGTTATTCGTCCAGTATATTCTACATATTACTATCGACTGAGTTTCAATTCGTTAAACCGGTAATTCGCTAAACCGGTACCAATCCTCACATATATTGGGTACCGGTTTAGCGAATACTCACTGTAATTCATGTATGTATTATGGAGTGTAAGTTGATGCATCGTTATAAAATACTAACTTCTGTTACTTAAAAGTGTCTTCAAGAGTAAAAAAAAAAAAAAGAAAAAAAAAACAATTATCGAAGGTATCCAAGAGTTTGCTGATATGACGAAGAAAGAAAACAAGAATTACAATAGGCCTTATGAATATGTAAGCAAAGCGTATGTTTTTAAAGTACTTGATTCCACCATCGAGCATTATTAACTCAGCTATACAGACATCTGTAGGATACAAAAGCTACCTCGCAAGGGATTGTTAGACGATGAAGCTAAAAGGAGAAACAGAGCTTTAAAGTGCCATTTATGATCCTATGCCCACACCCATGTTTTCAAAACCAGAACTCAATGTTTTTCTTTAATGAAGTATTGCAAAGAATGTCGACCACTTTTTCTTTTTTTTACTTACGTATGGAAACTTAAAGCCAAACTTTGTCTCTGTAAGAACTACAAAGTTATAAGGTGTGGATACTCGAATCCAAACGGGTGGCATGGCTCTGCATATTTATTTTCATTATACTCCTATTCTGTGTCTATATACGTACAACGTATATAGTCTTTTTTTTTTTTTACGATGGGCATCCATAAGATAACCTTCCGAATGTGCACCACTTGCTTTCATCACTATAATGCAGCAGTCGCTTCGTTTAGTCCTAAACAAAAGCAATGGGTTTTATATTCTTGTGTCGATGAAGAAGATCGTGTCAACCGACTAACAAATTTGGTATGTCAGATGGATCACTTGATACCTATATATCAACCAAAATGGCAAGTTTTCTTATACATGCTGTTGTATATGAACAGTATAAGAAATAAGTAATACAAACCTTTATTTATTTTTTGTTTGTTGGGTGATGAAATTTTCGACAAAAACGATTCTAATTAATGATGCGGATTGTTTAAAAATTTTCCTCTATGGGTTATTTAGGTCCAATGCTTTACCTACGTAGCGAGGGCAGTATAAGCAAAATGGTGCAGGTACGCCCTGATGCTATTATTTTCCAGATGGATCAATTGAAGTGAGGGGGCTTTCGATGGGTTTCGGTGAGGTCAAGTTGGCAGAGCCGACTTGTTATGCCGATGTTTTGGGATAAGACCTCATCCGGCTTGCAATGTTAGGCAGAAAAACATTGTTAGAAACCAAACTTGAAACATCTCTCTCTCATTTCAAATCCATGGTATGTCTCCTGTGATTCTTTTGTCTATTTTTTCAAATGTAATATTTTTAAATTATTTAATCTATTTTATTTACTTATCTTTCCCTCACAGGCTACAATCTAGATGTTTTTATTTCAAAAATAATCCCTGATAACAGAATAGTAGCCATGGTAGAAATAGAATCGATCATTTCCCCAAGATCTATGGAACAGTTACACATTCTCACGAACAGAACTGTTCTAAAAAAAATTAATGAAAATATATAATATATTCTGGAATCATTGTTATGTGGATTGCAAACGAAAAAAAAAAGTTAGTAAAGACAAAAAAAAAATGACTACAACAAACAACTACAATTTCATCCATCCTAGACATATCCACACTTGACACCATCCGCCAATCCACTCCTGATCGACACCGAAGAACTTGCAATTTGAAATACTAAAACACAACTTTTACCGATCAGTTTCCTACTTTCAACCATACATCAATCTACATTATAAGTCAATCAAAAACGTAAGTTATATAATATTTTTTTTTAATTAAAAAATGGGGTATAGGAGAAGAGAAAATGAATTACAACATGATAAAAGTGGCAAAAGTTAAATATAATCATGTCACTCCGATTTAGTATAATATTAACTATTGTCTTTATCATTCTTACTGTGATTAATACAATCATATAATTAATTTTACGTACCACTTCTTATTCACTACGTACAATGAACTTTTCATCCTTTTTTTTTCTTTCTTTCTGACTGTATATCTACATTATTCTCATTCTCATCATCATTATTGGATTTAATAGTCTTATGTACGTTTTTCCAGCATCAATATTATTCATTCATCATATCTTCCTTTTATATATACTTATTTATTTTTCTAAATTTTTCTGTTAAATCAAACATATACTTTTTTTTATCATCCCATTCCAAAGTGAATCTTACCCCTTGGTAAATGGCAATCCACTTGGCTCTCTTTATTTCACGTACTTACCCTGGGAGATTGACAAGTCATCCACGACTGACATATATAATTATGTTGAAGAAGAAGTCCTTTAGGCAAGCAACCTTAATTATATCCCCCCCCCTTTCAAACATGTAAACACGTATTACGTAGTAACTATTACATCATCTTATTATACTAATACTTTAGTTAGCCATCATCTACTTTCCCCCCCCCTGATTACTCCAAAACCAAACTTTTTTTTTCTCATCAAGTGGGGTGGGAGTTTACTTATGATACCAATTGCTCTTCAAACCCATTTTCCTATCTGTTTATCCCTTTTTTTTTTTTTGTACCGTAAGGAAAATGACGATTCTATGTCTATAGACGAATGTCACTTGGTCTTTCCATAATAAATAAAACATTCAATATTATTTTACTTATCAGTAAATCTGGTATAATATAATTAACGTTTTTTACTCCGACACTTTTATCATATGAAAAAACCAGACTATTTTAAAGTTACATGATGGTATATTTTTAAAGTTGGAAACAAAAAAAAAAAAAAAAAAAGAGAGAGAGAGAGAGAGAGAGGTATGATTCATTCATATGATATTTTAAAAAGCTTATTATTATAATAAATATTATAGAGTGAAACAAATGCTTATTTTTTTTTTTTAAAAAAAAAAAAAATAGTGTGTAGAAGGGAGAATATGTGCATTATTCTGCTAAATTAAAAAGCAAAAATTTTTAATTATGGAGGAGAGATTATTTTAAACCAGGTATAAAAAAAAAAAAAAAATGATGGATGATGATGATTCGTTTAAATTACTCATTATTATCATCATCTAATTCTTCAAATTTTCCTGATTGTTTAGCTTGAGTAATTGGATTTTCGACACTAAAAAAAAAAAAAAAAAATAGTATTAAAAAATTAGTATTACAAAAAAAAGAGGGG
Organism: Circinella minor; assembly: GCA_016758965.1. Classification (NCBI taxonomy): domain Eukaryota; kingdom Fungi; phylum Mucoromycota; class Mucoromycetes; order Mucorales; family Lichtheimiaceae; genus Circinella; species Circinella minor. The sequence continues at coordinate 75,195 of JAEPRB010000092.1, read as the reverse complement.
GGGGGGAATTTCTCAAAATGAGTTTACCTAATGACACCATTTTTCTTTAAACGTTCAAATAATACAAATAAACGTTCAGCTTCACGTTCTTTTTCTTCATCTGTCATATCTGCTAAGCTAGGTCCATTGGTTTCTTCAGCAGAAACATATTGTCCAGTAATAGGATTGATTTGTTTATTTGAGTCATCTGCTTCTGATCCTTGAGGTGGTTCCACAGCGATTCCTCGATTGACAAGAAATCCGATCGCGTTACCATATCCAACTTCTTGTGTAAATTGACTCGCTGATTTCCCACCCACACAATTCATATCCCCCCCCAAAAAAAAAAGAAAAAATAAATTAAAAAAAAAAAAGAAGAATTTAGATATAATGTCATTAACGATTTATCTTTATTTGAAAAAATAAAATAACCATATATATATCTATACACACACACACACACTCACACACACGATGACACATACACACGTCCTCCTCCTCCTCCCCCCCCTTTTTTTTTCACAGAAAATATTCCAAATATAACTCTTTTTTTTTTTTTTGTTTTCTTACCATCTTCGTTGCACAATACAAATAAACATTCACAAATAGCGTCACGTGTTTGAGGTAACATAGTCGAAGTCATTAAACGAATCAATTGTGAAGATGTACTTTTACCACGATTTACAGGTAGATTTCGGTCACTATATATATATAAATTTCAATTAGTTCATAATAATAAATAATAATAGATAATTTTTCATTACTTACGTTTCAGAAGGTAACATATGTCTTTTAAAATATTCAACAAAATGAGGTTCTCCAGCAGCAACAATACGAATATTAAGAATAAGGGGTGATAAAGTAGCATCTACATTATAATTTGCTGCAGGTGATGAAGGAGATGTTGTATCTAAATCATCAGGATCACCACTTGGTATCAAATAAGCAAGAGCTCCTTCTAACATTTCACAAAAACGGGTAGATACAATATCTCTTCCAACTTCCAATGTTTCATGAAGTTCCCTTACTTTTGCATTCGCATACCAACTTTCTCTCATAATTGTATAAGGAAATTGCATCAATACATGAAGTGCATGTGTATAAGGTGGTATGAGAGGCATAGGATATTGAATAGGAAATGTAAATAAGATGGTTAAAATAGGTTCTAAACAACATTGAAATCGTCTTCCAACTGCTTCTTCAGCTTCCTTGTCATTATTGGCAGAACGAATATCCACAAGAATTAAATTAAATAATAATTTAAGTGCTTCATTTGTTACTGCTTGATTATTAATGATTCCAATTTGAGGTTCTTTTGCAATAAGTTTATCAATATTGGATGTAAGCACCTATATATATATATATATATATAAAAGATTGTTAAGTTAGGAGCGGGTAATACAAAATAATGAATTCATCCCATTCCTCACCTTTTGAAGAACTGGTTGAATATGAAGATGGATTAATTGTTGTACAATGTCGGGATTGTTTACAGTCATAAAGAATAAAATTCGGCACGTCAAAAATTGTGATTCAGTACCAAGTGTAAAAGATTCAAGAAGATGAAAACAAGCTACAACACCGTCATGTTCCACAACAAACTCTTTTGTGTTATCACAAAGTAATATACAATTTGATAAACATTTAAGTGCTTCTTGAGATGAATGATTATCTGTATAACTACTCGGTGTTAAAAGACCACCTAATTTCATAAGGATTTGAATACCCTATATTATAAACTTAAACGTTAATTTTTTTTTTTTTTTTTTTGTTTTTCATGCAACGAATTGAAAATCTTCACACACTACACAAACATAACACAGCACAACACAAAAGAGATTAAAAAAAAAAAAAACTTTAATACTACTTACACGTCTTGAAAATAATTCATCTGATCCTTTTATTTCTCTTCCTAATGATTTCATTGTCTTTAATGCTTGTGTTGTTACTAATAATGATATGTTTTTAATTCATTAATAAATGTATATGTCTCTCTTTTTTCTTTTTGAGGGGCGGGGGGGTTTAATTGTATAAATACCTTCTTCATTCCAACGACCTTGTTCAGGAAAAGTATTTAAATCGTTCAACAATGTAGTTACAAGAGAACTTTTTGTATCCAAGGGAATACCTGGGAAAAAAAAAATTTATAAAAATAGTGAATAATAATAAGAGAGAAAGTTTTAATCTTTTTTTTTTTTTTTTTTTTTCATATGTTTGAACATGTCATTTCAATGAGAAAGTTTATTTACTTGCTGCATCTCGTTCAATCTTATTTAATACAGTGAATAGTTCATTTGTATTCACTGAATCCCTTGACTCTTTATATTCTGCAAATAACATGGTATCATAAAAAGTGAAATATAAATAAAGAAGAAGTGAGAGGGAAAAAGGGGGGGGGGTGTTAATAATAAGAAGAAGAAAAGAAGAAAAAAAGAAAAAAGACGTGTTTAAGCAAAATTGTTCTCCTTTTTTTTTTTTTTTTTGTTCCTTTTTCCTCGGTTTTTCAATGGTTACGCAGAAACAAAACTCTTTTTGAAATCTTATTTATATATATATATATATATTTGGTAAAAATTATTGGGAGTTCTAAAATATAAAACCTTTTACACAGTACACATAACATTTGTAAAGAGGCAAGCACAAAAAAAAAATAATAATAATTTATAATGTTCATACGTTCATTATCAACGACCATTTTTCTAATTCTTATTAGTTTTATTCTATTATTTCTATGTTTATTTCAATTATCACCATTATTACAACAACAACAACAGGTTGTTTCAAAATTAACCATGGCAACTACACTTACATCAGTCGTCGTTGGCGCGAAAGCTAAACATACTGCCACAGTCTTTTGGTTTCATGGACTTGGTGATAGTGGTGCAGGGTAAAAAAAGAAAGCTTGACACTTTTTTTTTTAAAAAATAAAATAAAAATATAACTTAACTGTTTGTTCTTTCCCCCCCCCTCCCCCTTCGCCTTTAGTTGGTCGTTTTTAGCTGAAGAACTTTCAGGTTTATTTCCTCATATTAAATGGATTTTACCTAACGCGTAAGTTATAAAAAAATTAGAGGGGGATCTAAAATAGATAGTTTAACTAAAATAACTTTATATATATATTATAGACCCAGTATACCTATTACTCTTAATCAAGGCATGCGTATGCCAGGTATATATATATAAATAAATATTATTTCAATAGGATGGGGAAATCTAAACAAAAATTGTTTTTTATATAGGATGGTTTGATTTAACTGGATTGGATCGTTCTAGTCTTTCTAATGAAGATGAAAAGGGTATTTTATCTTCTTTGACTGCAGGTAAAGAAAAAAAAAATATAATTCCAATTTTTATACGTATAACAAAATAAATAAGGAAAAAATAGAGTAGTAGCTCACATAAAAAGTAAATGTAATATATAATAGTCAATGGATTAATTCGTCAAGAAGTGGATAATGGTATTCCAAGTGATAGAATTATTGTTGGTGGTTTCTCTCAAGGTTGTGTTCTTTCATTATTAACTGGTCTCACATCAGAATATAAATTTGGTGGTGTTATTGGTTGTAGTGGTTGGTTAGCTCTTGCTGAAAAATTCCCTTCGGTAAAGCAAAAAAAAAAAAAAAAACTATAAAGAAAGTAATAATAATAATAAATAATAATACTAAATGATTAAAAAAAAATTAGATGGCATCTGAAGCAAATAAAAAGACACCTATTCTTATGTGTCATGGAGATTCAGATCCTGTTGTACAATATTCATATGGTAAAGAATCAGCAAGTGTTCTTGAAAATCTTGGTTATAATATCAAATTCAATACCTATCGTGGTCTAGTTCATTCTGCAAGTCCACAAGAACTTCAAGATATTGCTAGCTTTTTAAAAGAACATTTACCACCTGTTTCAGCTTAAAAGTATATAATTAATTAACTTGTACTTTTTTTTTTTTTTGACAGCGTTCAGATTTCCTAATAAAGCATTAGACCAACAAGTTTTTTTTTTTTTTTTTTGTTACATGTTGTTCGTTACGCGAACTTCGCACCCGGTTTACTTTTTTTTTTCTTTTTCTTTTTTTTTATAACTTTCTTTTGTTTCTTACCTTTTTTTTTTTTTTTTTGGTTGTTAACTTTTTTTTTTTAAATACTAAATAATATGATATCTGAACAACAACACTATCGAAGAAAAAATAAACAATATCCACCTTCTATTCCTGCTGCTACACTTTTGGCAACAGATAGTTATCCCTATGTTAAAAGAAGAATACCTGTTGCTCCATTAATACGTCTTTCTGGTATAGATCGATTATCATATCAACAACAACAATTGTATCAACCTTTTTATTCAACAGAACAACAACAACAACCAAGACCACAAACACCACCTCCTGCTTATGCTGGTACATTACCACCGAGATATGAAGAAGTAGTAGTTATAAATCATTCTGATGATGATAATATACCCTTAGTACAACTACAACAACAACAAAAATATCTTGATAAAACTATTATTATAGATGATGAATACGAAACACTTGACCGAGTGCAGCAACGTTTAAAATCAACTGCATATAACAAATAATAATTTCTGTATTCCTCCTCCCCCACCCCACCCCACACACACACACACACTTTTTTTTTTTCACACAATCCTTAAAACATGTCGAAAACTTGGTTTTTTTTTTTTTTTTTTTGCACAACATAACATTCCATCATCATTTAATATTCTAAATCTTTCAATAATATCAAGTTCTTTCCCCCCCCCTTCCTCAATTTTTTTTTTTTTTGTATCATAGTAATTTTTCCAGTACCCTCTTTTTGTTTAATTTCATTGTTTTTTTTTTTTTTCTTTATATCCTTTTTGTATTTTTTTTTTAAACATTAAAACAACATAATTCTAATTCTTTTATCAAATTTTTTTTTTTAATGTTGACCAGTAAGTTCTTTAGTTTCTTGTTCATTTTTTGCCAAGTCATCCGAGACATATTTGTCCATAAGCTAATAATAGAAAAAACAAATTAAAATTTTCACTCAGCAAAATTCAAAAAAAATTAAACTAGCATTTTTTACCTCTTGCCGTCGACGATTCACTAAATATTCTTCTATTTGTTTACGATCAGGTATAGGTCCATCTAATATATATCCACTCGTATCCATATCCATTATTGTTTCTTCTTCTTCTTTTATATCTTCTTCTTCTTGTTGTGATAATTCTTCTAAAAGTTCTTTTTCTTGTTCTAATTCATATTTTAATAAATCACCATCTTCTTCATCACGATAACCATAATAATCTGCATCAATATTACGATAAAGTTCTGTTCTTGAACGTGATACTTTTTCAGGTTCTATATATTTTAAAAAAAAACATGTGAGATATTGTTTATGGGAAGATAGCCCCCCCACATATTTATAAAGAATGGGAATGAGTTTTTTTTTTTTTTTTTTTACCTTCAGTTTCAAAAAGTTCTCTTACACCAGGTAAATCGCGTGCACGTCCAAAATATCTAAAATCCCCATGATCAGTTTTTCTCTTCTTCCTCCTTTTTCATATTATATCATTTCCTTACTTATATCCTCTATTTCCAGGTACTTCTTTTCCTTCACTGTCAAGTATTTTTGCTGAACTCTATATATATATATATATATATAATAGAATATGAATAACTCCCAATTCTCTCTTTTTTTTTTCCACAATAAAATAATAATACTTACATAATAATTGGCACCACCTAATTGTTTTATTCGTTTTTCCCAATGATATTTTTCTCTTAAAAGTTTATTAATTTCGTCATTCAAATCACGTACTTGATAATCAGATAAACTTGCTAATCATCATTCCATAACAAACAAACACCCCACCCCCAGAAACGAAAATAAAAAAATAAAAATAAAGTTATTCATTCAATCACTGTCAATGGCAATGTAAAAAAATAATAATAATAATAATAATAAAATACCATCTTGAATCTTGGATACTTTTCTTGAAACTTCACCCAAAATTTGACGTCGCCATTTTTCACATTCACCTACAGTATCTACATTAGAAGCCATGGCAGGTCGACGTTCTTTCTTTCTAACAAGACCTAATTCCGCAGCTTGTGCTTCACGGAATCGATATAGCATAGATTGTGCTTTTTCTTCATTACGCGCCTAAATTAAAAAAAAAAGATAAATCGCCATCATCCATTGTTTTATTAATAAAAGAACCCACTTTTCAATATTTGATTCCAATTAAAAAGGTTTTTTTTTTATTTAGATTGAAAAAAATAAAATAAAAATAAACGTGTGTTTTGTAATAATGTACCATGACTGAATATATGATTTTCTTTTTAAATGTGTGGTTTTTTCGTTTAATGAAAGATCGAACTTTCTTTTTTTTTTTGCAAGTCAATTTTTTTTTTTTTTTCTATCTGACTATTAAAAATAACTTTAGGCATAAAAATAATTTCATCTATTCAGATCGAGAAAAAAAAAATTACTTGAATACTGTGCCATTTAAAAGATAAACAATAAGACTCTACTTTTCTAAATATAGCCAATATATATAGGAAATTGAAGATGAGGATACCAAGTAGTAGTCATGGTACCAAGTAGAATGTATTATTTTCAATAGGATAATGGTAGCATTTCTATGAATTAAATGTATATTACGTACTTTGTAATTCTACGTAAATAAGAGGTTTTACGTATCCTCATTAAGTTACCATTTATATATATATATGGACTATCACGATATTCATGAAATAAAGAAATAATAGGTGGTTAATGTATACATTTTTATACATAATAGAACGTCATATTATATGGATAGTATAGACATAACAATCTAACTATTATATCGACCTGCAGTGTAACTATTCAATCAGTGTAGCATACCATATCTAGTGTTGTCTACTGCTTTTCCACAAAATGTATCAATTGACACACACACACTCTCTTAATGTTAATAGTTAGATGCGTTGCAACTCAAGTGTGAAAAAAAAATGATGTTGAAATATATATATTAAAAAGATAATCAGTGTTCTATTAAAAGTTTATAGTCTAATCGATAATAGTATATATGTGAAAAATAAAAAAAAAAACAAATAGTCATTTAAATTTGTTCCGTTGAGATATATGTACTATGATTGTGAACTTGATTTTGAAATCAATACAAACGTTTTTTGTGTAATCCATCACCTATTTATTTTTGGAGACAAAAACTGAAAACAACCATAATCACGCGTTTAATATAAAAGTCACCTGTTTATGTCAAGAAAATTTAACTTTCTTTTAATTGAACCTGATGAAGGGATTATTTTATTTGATCATGATGTGGGGGATGGGGGGGTGTTTTTAATATGTTGAAGTGTGTGATTTTTTCATATATATATATATACATGTACAAGTGTTTTTTGTTATATTGCTTATTGCTTCTTTTCAGCCGATTTTTTTAATGCTTCCAAATCTTTTTCAAGATTAGCAGTAGCTTCTTTTTGTTTATCCAATGCTTCATGTAATGCCTTGATTTTTTCAGCATCCTAATATATATATATATATATATATATATATATATTTAATCATTTTATTTCTTTTTCTTTTATATATATAAATACTTACATGTGAACGAGCCCATTGATTTTCTACAGCTTTTTCTTTATCACTAAAACCTCCTTTAGCACTTGCAGTAGCACCTGCACTACCCGTAGTATAATCAGAATAAAATCGACGAGATACAAAAGTAATTGAACGTCTTGGAATAATAATATTTCTTGACATCATTTTTTTTATTTGACTATTTTATGTGTGTATGTGTATGTGTGTATGTGTATGTGTGTGAGTGTGTGAGAAAAATAAAGAAAAGAAAAGAGAAAACAAAAAACAAAAAAAATGATGGGCTTTTATTTTTTTTATATGTGTTGAACTACTCTATATTTTTTCCCTCTTTATGAAACTTTTTGCATTAGCCAATCATAAAATTTGTTTATGCAAATAATGGGAGATTCTTATAATATAATTGTTCGGAGCTTCTCTCTCTTTTTTCGCGCCACTTATTGTAATAAGATGAAACATACATATACACACTTTTGAGTTCATGTAAACTTGCTTAAACCCCCATTTCCCATAACATATTCCTCCTCTCCCCCACCCCCACACATACACACCCCCAAACATACATAATCACAGTCCAAAAAAAATTATATATAACATTTTGTTTCTTTGGGATTATTTTTCTCAGTTCTCTTTTTAATTTTCTTTTTTTTTTTTATCGCACAACCCCCCTTTCTTTTTTTTTTCTTTTTCTTTTTTTTTTTTTTTTTTTTTTTTTTTCAGGGGACACACACTCGACAATTTTTTTTTTATTAGGTATTCAAAAAGTTAAAAAAAAATAAAAAAAAAGGAATTTTGTAAATGAAAACAAGTGTTTTTTCACCCACTGTCATTCGAGAATTGACAGACAAAACTTATGATCGTCGTAAAGTAGCTGCGTTAGAAGTAGAAAGGTAAATATATATATATATATATATATAATTGGTGTAACCACAAAAAAAAATAGAGAGAGAGAGAGAGAAAGAGACCTTTTTTCATATTATTTTTATATTTAGTCTAGTGAAACAAAATAAAGAAAGTCGAGAACAAGTCATTGATATTATTCAAGAACTTGTTAATGATTTTGTTTATTCTGACTCTCCTCATGCTCAATGTGGTGGACTTATTAGTTTGGCAGCAACAGCTATTGCTTTAGGCGCGGTAATAAAAAAAGAAAGCTGGTTTGTGGGAAAGAGAGGGAAAGGGATGATAATTTATTTATTTATTTATTTATTTTGTAGAGTGTAGCTGAATATCTTGATATAGTAGTTCCACCTATCTTATTATGTTTAGATAGTAAAGAATCAAGAGTTCGTTATTACGCATGTGAATGCATGTATAATGTTGCTAAAGTATCTAAAGGAGAATTACTTTATTTTTTTAATGGTATTTTTGAAGCACAATGCATGGTAAACGTATTTTTATTTTATTTTTTTAGGACGGGGAAGAGTAAAAAAAAAAAAAAAAAAAAAAAAAAAAATTGAAACCTTTTTTTTTTATAGCTTGCAGATGATAAAGAACAATCTGTACGTAATGGTCGAGAAATCTTGGATCGAATAATTAAAGACATTGTATATGAATTAGCCGCTACTTATGTATCCCCTTATCATCATCATGATGTAGAAGAGAATAGACAACAAGAACAAGAAGAAAAAAAAGCATTTTCGTTATCAAAATTTATACCCATTTTACGTCGTCATGTGTATACTAGTAATCCATTTGAACGAATCTATGTCATGTCTTGGATTAGTCTTTTAGATTCTGTTCCAGGACTTGATCTTGTATGGTATTTACCTGATTTTCTTGATGGTATTATTCGATATTTAACGGATACCCGTCATCATATACGTGCCAATGCACGATTATTACTTGCTCAATTCTTTCAAGAAATTCAATTTATTTCAAGACAAAATGAAGATGAAGGGGTGGCTATGTTACAAAAACAACGTACCAATAATAATAACAAAGATGTATTCAATAATGAAACAACACTTGTTTCTTCTACTCAAGATGATCAACAAAATAAAAAGGCAAGAACAACAGGAACACCCGTGAAACAACTTCAATACGATCGCATCGTGGATATATTAATACAACATATATCTTCTACAAAAGAAGAAATTCAACGTACAGCATTACAATGGATGATTGAATTTATTGCTGCAGCAAAACCAGTCGTGATTCAATTTACACCTCGTATTGTACATGCTGTTTTACCCTTATTAGAACATTCAGTACCTACAATTAGTTCTTTTGCAATGGAAATCAATAGACATTTACAAAAACTTGTATTAAATTATTCATCCACAACACAAACCATAGTGAATCCTGTTCCAAGTCTTAGTGATCCTTCCACAACAACAACACTATCACCAGAAAAAGGAATAACAAAAAAGGTATCCTCAGAAAAACCAACCATCACGATGACAACAAAAACAACAGGAGGACCTATTTTGTTACGTAGGGCGTATAGATCGGACATTGGACATAATATCATGAGACCCAAAAATGGCGAGTTGTTTGATTATTCCTTGACTGTAACAAATCTTAAACTTCAATTTCTTAATGAACATGAACAAACACGATTAGCTAGTTTAGAATGGTTATTATTATTACACAAAAAAGCACCCAACAAGGTAAAAAAAAAAAAAAAAAGGAGTGAGGGATTATTATTATTAATTTATATAGTTATGGAGAGTGATTTTTTTCTTTTTTTTGGTGAGAAAGAAATCATGGCTAAATTAAAAAGTAATATATAATTTAGGTATTAGCATCCATGGATAGTATTCTTTCAGATTTATTAAAAACATTATCAGACCCATCTGAAGAGGTAATATATATATATATATATATAATTTCATTTTTTTTTTTTTTTTTTAGGTTATTTAAAAGGTTGAAATGAATTTGAGATGCATTATTGTATGATAAGGAAAAAATGAAGAAGAGGTTATTTTGCGGGGGGAGAAAATGTATATTTGGTTTAGTTCTAAACTTTTTTTTTTTTGGTTCACATAAATATATGTTTAGGTTGTGTACCGTGACCTTGAACTTTTAGCACAAATAGCAAATGATTCAGATGATGATGGATTTTATATTTTTGTTAAAAAATTATTATTATTATTTGAAAAAGATAAGCGATTATTAGAATCACGAGGTAGTTTAATCATCAGACAACTATGTATACATTTGGATGTGGAAAAAATGTATTTTACTATGGCAACAATACTTCTTCAGAAGGATCAGGTAAAGTATCTTATATATATATATATATATATGTATGTGTGTGTGTGTGTGTGTATATATATATAAAAGATTTTTTTTAATTGTTTGTGTTTTTATTTTATATATATATGATTTAGGATACGAGATTTGCAAGTATGATGGTACAAAATTTGAATATCATTATGATTACTTCTTCTGAAATGAATTGTTTAAGAAAACAATTAAGGAGTTTGGATACAAAAGTAAGTGATAATAAAAAAAAAAACGATTGATATTGTATGTATGTGTGTGTGTGTGTGTGTGTGTGTATGTAGGGGAGGATTTGAATGAATTCATTCTAATGAACTAACCCTTTTTTTTTTTTACCTATTATTATTATTAGCATGGACAACAATTATTTTTGACATTATTTCAATCATGGTCACATAATGCAATAGCTGCATTCTCTTTATCATTAATAGCTCAAGCTTATGAACTTGCATCTAATATGTTACAGGTTTTGTGAGTAATAATAATATATTCAAATATTTGAATAGTAATCTAGTAGTGTAAATAGATGTGTTGGATCTCTCTCTCTCTCTCTCTCTCTCTCTCTCTCTTTTTTTTTTTTTTTTCAAGCTTTTTTTTTTAGTATGAAAATATTAGTAATAATTTGCAAAAACAAAAATCATGTATATAGTGCGGAATTAGATATAACAGTAAATATGTTAATCCAATTGGATCAATTGGTACAGTTATTAGAATCACCTGCATTTACATGTAAGTTTTCTTAAAATAGGATGAGGAAAAAAAAAAAAAAAAAAAAAAAAAAAGACTAATAAAAAAGTAATAGATCTTCGATTACAATTATTGGAACCTGATAGATACCCTTATTTGTTCAAATGTTTATATGGTATATTTATGCTTTTACCACAATCATCTGCATTCAGTACATTACGTAGTCGACTTAATAGTGCATCCTCTTTAGGATTTTTACATGTTATGCCAAAGAGGTAATAGATCATTCGCCCCTTATCATATATACTTTTTTTTTTTGCCATTGAAAAATACCAATGGAGGTAATTTACTAACTTATAATATACATATACACAAAAAACAAAAACAAAATAGTAATATTAATAACAACACTATTACTATATCACGCAATACAAAATCATCATCATCACATTCTAATAATACAAAACATATTACAGAACCAATTAATTTTAATGATTTACTATCTCATTTTAAAACTGTACAACAAAATCATCAAAACAAACAACATTAGTTACTTATTTTGACACATAGTTTTCTCTTTCTCTTTCTCTCTCTCTCTCTCTCTCTATATATATATATATCCAATTTCAATGCACATATATCAAACATAATAAAAAAAGAAACCCTATATATAAGTATATATTTATATATTTATATACGAGAAAAAAAAAGTGAATTAAGTCAAAAAAATGGAGAGGGGGGGGGCGGAGGGGTTGTTGAAGATTTTACAATATATTAAGAGAGAGAGAGAGAGAGAGAGAATTGAAGGGTATGGTGTAGAGAAAGGGAGAAGTTTTATAAAATTTCTTTTACAAAGTAGACACTTTTTTATCTTGTTGTTGAATTCTTGCTTCTTCCCATAAAGTTTTACCAGAACAAGCACAAATCTTTTTCATATTTTCAAAAGCACCTGCACTTCTTGCAATAATACCACAAAGAACACCAGGACCACTATTACCATTCCATTTGGATTCTTTTGTTCCTTGTTTACCCAAATCATCTTTGTTTTGACTAATCACCATACTACGACCAATGATATCCCATACTTTGACACGCGTACTTTCAATGACTAAATCACCCCATCCATTTTCATCTACAAGAACATTACCCAAATCACCCACATGACCTGTTTCTGGATCACCATGATCTACATTGGTAGGATTAAAATGATCGCCTGTAGATAACCATCCACGCGAAATATCACCTAATTCATGAATATGAACACCATGTTCACCTGGTGTTAATCCTTCTACTGTTAAATCAATTAAACATGTTTCTTCATCGATTTGTACAAAGCGTGCAAGACCATTGGTTCCTTTGGGTAAAGTTTCGGATGGATTACTACCATAAATATCAAAGATACAAACAGCAGCACCTGAATGACCTTGACCATCCGAAACACCTTGACCACGAATAATTACGGTACGACCAGTATCTTTGAGTGCTCGAGATATTTGGGAGGGTGCCACTATAGATAAAGATAGGATATATATATTAGTTATTATTATTTTTATTTATTATTAATTGAAATATATATATATATTTAAACATACTAGTGCCTTCTACCATGACTCGTTGATCGTCAAGGTCAATATCAAACTTTTTAATTTCTAATACAATATAAACAATCATAATATAAGTTTTTTTTTTTTTTTAAAAAAAAAAAGACGATCCCCGCCATGAATACTATTATTCATTTTTCTTCATAATAATAGAAAAAAAAAAAAAAGTAGTATAATTAGAGAAAACATTTTATAATAAGATATTTTACCAGGAAATTGCTTCAAGACTTTATCAATGTCATTAACACATGATTGACAGGTCATTTCGACGGCGAACTCCGTCTAACGTAAGTTTATATATTCAATGAGGGAGGGAAACCCATGGAAAGAGAAGTCTGATTAAACAAATATACAATGAATAAGGTAGTTATTATCACTTTACCTTGAATAGTTTCTTTGGTGTAGGTGAAGGCATAATTTAGAATTGAAAATGAAAAAATGAAAAGAAAACCCTTGATTATTCTTCTTTTTTTTTTCTTTTCTTTTGTGCGCGTTTTGCTTACAAATACGTTGGGGGACGCTGGTCTATTGGGTGGGACAAATCTCGTTAGAAGTTTCGCAAGAAAAAAAAAATAAATGCCGCCATCTTTTTCTTTTTTAGGCCCATAACAAAAAAGTTATGAGGGGAGTCTTAATTAAACCAAAGGAATTATGCATTACAGCGTTAGAAGTTAAATTTTACTACGTATTCAAAATGAATATGAGCCATGGTTTTTAAAAAAGTGAGTCATAATATGAATAAAGCCAAAACTGGTTTCATTCATCGAAAATGAGCTATACGATTTCATGTTGGCCTATGCCAAATGAATCAGCTATCCATTAACAAAATGAATACGTATGCTCCAAAAATAGAACATGATATATATGTTACGTATTTATAAATTTACTTATATATCCAACAATACTACTAATACATTTTTATAGTTCTTTTTTCCCCTCTGCTAAACAACGATCCCAAAATGTCAGCGAATGCTTAATCCAAGTTTGACAGTCTTTGCGGAAAAATGTACTCTCTGATGCTCTTTTAATGCGATGGCTTAAGTTGGCTTATTAAGTCTTACAGAGGAGTCAGGATTCCTGTTGACGACATCTTTAAATTTTGACCAAGATTCCTTGATGGTGTTTAAAAAAGGAAGGCTATAATGGTGGAAGGTAAATAATCTCAAAATCGTGTTCTGTAACCCAATCGTTGACATCAACTGTTTGATGAATAGCAGCATTGTTCATAACAAGAGGAGATCGATAGTATGGTGGGAGATCATGGGCAAGTAGACTTGTTCAATAAAGTCAATAAAATAGTCTCCGGTAGTTCCTTTTTTGACTGTTGGACCATCAGTTTTTTTTTTTTAGTTGTTGGTGCACAAACTTCTCTCGTATGGACAAAGTAATGATATCATGAGCAGTGGTGGCTCCCAGTATACTGACATTTTGGATCTTTTGTCGCTTCAGTGATCTTGCATGGTTCTTCAACGTTATAGACCAACCATGAGAGCGAGGCATGTTTCTATTAAAGCCCGCCTCATCAATGAAAACACAATCAGAAAAGAAGTCGATCCCAAGTGATATGATATCCAGGCTGACACAGATTCATACCACTTCAAAACGATTGTATCATCATTACGGGCAATAAGGTGCCGAACAGAATGTGGTGTAGGTGAGATGACATTTCTTGCTCACAGGATCGTTAACAGCGCGGGCTGATGATGGTTAAACCTTTAAAATACTGACGAAGTAAATCGGTAATATCGTTACAACAGATTGTTGGTTGTTTATGGCGGTTCTTTAAAGATAAAAGCAGCGTGATCGTCATTAATCTTTGATTTAGCATCAGTCTTTTTTGATCGAGCCAGGAAATCCTTCTTGTTCACCTTTGTTGTATAATTCATTCCACTATTGTATACTCGTCGTTTGGAAGCTGAATAAGGCAAATACCTTTGCATGCAGCTAGTTTAATTGACATGCCTGTAATAAGTTGATTATTTTAACAGCTTTGATGTCATTTTTGGTATTGTATGGACCACGAGGAGAACGTGAAGTAACATTATCGCTGCTGGTGCAATCTTTAGGCTGCTTTTTCTTTTTCTTTTTCTTTTTCTGTTTTTTTTTTTTCCTATCTTTTTCTTATAATTGATGTCTGCAACGCCTTTCCATCCATATAGTTTTAAAAAAGTACAATTCTCTCATCAGTGGTGGTGTCGACAACCATGATAGCAGTAAAAATAAACTAAGAATATTAAAAAAAAGAGTTCGGGTAATATGAATGGGGCTTCTGAGCCAATCAGAAATAAGTTTATTGAATAGAAACCCTCTCTCTCTAAAAAACTTTATTGTTTCTCGCTGTTTCGAGTTCATAGTTAAACTTGTTACTACTTTACACACGCGTTTACATAACTCTAACAATCACCTTGTCTGCCATTCACTTTAATTAGCTTATTTCAGTATCATGCCAAAACAAAAACAAAGTGGATCGCGGAAAAAAAACAGGAACCTCCTCCAAAAATAATAATACTGGTGGTAGACAAACAACCTTGTCTTTTACTAGCGATAAAACAAAGAATACTATCAATAACGAGCATCCTTTCACTTTGACAGCTGACAAAGGTAAAAAAGCCCTTGTACAGTTCTATTCTAAAGGGAGCGGCATCATCATCCACTCCAGTAGAAAAAAATACAGCGTCATTATCAGCACCATCAGTACTTCTTACAACATCTGCTCCTGTGGATGTTGGGACTAATACAGAGCAAGAAGAGGATAGTAGTGAAACACCTCTCGGGGAAATGCTTTCTTCTGTATTACCGATGTGGAAGACGATAATGGCGTTTTAAGCGAAAACGTATATGATGACATCGACGATATAGATAATATTGAAAAGGACACGGAAGGGGATGGTACCGAAGACTTCGAACTCGAGTTTACAGGTACAGGATCCAGAAATGGGAACGAAACAAATAGTAATAATTCAACACAAACCGAGTTAGGAGCTATACAAAAATATCTCAAGGAAGTTCAAAAACGTGTTGCAGCACAACGATACCCTGATGAATACAAACAAAGGACGTTTTGGATATACCCCAAGGATCCTTATTTTGCTCTCCATGAAGATCTAAATCCCAACGTTTCTTATATCCCGCGAATTTTTCTTTGGAATCCAAAAATACTCATTAAAGATTACAACAAAAAATTGAACTGTCCAACTTGCAAAAAGTATTCCTTGAAATCGAAAGGTTATGGCAATAGATGTCGTCGAGTGGTGGATATAACAGAGTAAGCGATAAGAAACATTTCATATTGAAAAGATGGAAACAATTGTGATGGCATATTAACTCGAGTATAATTCAAGTTTATTTTATATATTATCAGCACGTTACGAATGTGAGGGTGAACAGTGTGGTGCTTCATTTATGGCTAATGATGAAAAGATTATACGACAGCTACCCAAATTTCTCCAGTGTCAATATCCAGCTTATCTCACTCAACGTGGTGGACTATCAAAAGTAGTTGGTGATATGTTACGACCATTGATGTAGAATTCGGTGGGTCCTAAACGATTTCACAAGCTCTTAGTCGAATTACATGCATTAAGGCATTCCAGATCAGAATTTCAGTACCTGAATAGTGCTGCATTTCTAAAAGAAAATCCAACTATAAAAATGATGCTCAAACCAAACAAAAGTATCGTACCGTTCTCTTCATTTAATGATGCTAAAGGTTATGTTGGTTTTATCCCTTCTGCCCAATATCTCAGATCATTTTATACAACTTATACTGAAGAAATTTCTCACCTTCTCGATAAACAGATGATGAAAGTTGATCATAGCTTTAAAATCATCAAACTCATGGGCAAGGTTGATGGCACGCCAACATTTACAGCCTTATACACGGTTTTGAACGAGTATGAAGAAGTGCGGGTTCAGTTTCTTGTCCCAACCAAATCTATCAGTCACCTTAAATATGCATTTGATGTATTGCGCCGTTCACTTGATCTCTATGAGCATTCTCAATTTCAAATTTTCTTTACAGATAACGTTAGGGGGGATAAAAACTTATTGGAGAGTGTGTTTCCTTCATTAAAATCAGATGTTAAACCAGTAGACAAGCCTGATCCTGGAACTGTAATTGATAACAGTAAATATCCCAAGTTGATGATACCCGGAGACCAAGTGCAAATATGTTATTTTCAAGAGGCAGATGATATGGAAGCAGCTGCTAAGGATCTGTTGGATCAAGTAAAAATTGAAGGAACGAATAAGAAAAAAGAATTGGTAGTAGGTTTTGAATGTGAATGACCAGTTATTGAAGGATATGGGCCTGGAAGAATTGGCACCACACAAATTGTTACTAGCAGGAATATTGACATTTATTGTCTTGGGAAGATTCATAAGTTACCACCATCATTAAACGAAGTTCTCTCCATTTCAAAGATCATCAAAGTTGGACGAAAGATACAAGAAGACCTTAAAAAAATCGAGCGCGATTTTTCGGTGAGTTATAGAGGTGCATAACGATGTTGCAGCACTCTGCAAAGAGCGAGGACTCATCAGCACACAGCGAATAAGATTATCGGATATTTGTGCTAAGATGTTAGAACGTTTCTCCCAAAAGATGATAATGTAAGGTGCAGTGATTGGAGTAATATTATTGGATTATATACAGCACAGAAAGAGTATGCTGCCCTTGATGCGTGGGCTGGTTTGGAAATATATAATAATGTAAAGCAAAAACAAGTAGTAGGAAAGAAAATAAAAAACTCTGTGAATGAAGGTATATATTAATATATAACAATTACGTCTTTTCAATATAAGTATGGTGTATTTTATAACGTTAATATTTATATATATACTAGGAACAAGTATTTCATACAGCCCAGGTCATATGACTGAAGCTGTAGCATATGGTGAAGTTAGTTGCCAACAAGATAAATGTAATAGAAAGAAAGTAACAGCATCACAAGTGATTATCACTGTAAAACAGGTAGTAATACCAGGTGTAATGGATTCACAATCGAAACCTCTTTCTGAATATGGTGAAGTACCATTTCAAATTGCAGTAAGGCTATCTGATCTTCGAACAGCGAACCCGGTCGAGGTGAAACAATTCACATTCACACAAGGTGAAAACACAACAGACGAAGGTATAAATAAAAACAACATTACAAATTGTTGATGCCACATACTTATTTTTATTTTTACTTCATAAAGATGAACAAAATGTTGAACAGCGCAACGATAGTTATAACGATGTAGTCGATGATATACTTTATAATGATCAAGCACAAATACAGCAATGTGTAGAATCATCAGAAGTGAAAGTCAAAAGCAGCGAATATGGGCGTACAGAGTTTTCTTCCCTTCCTTCTCAATATGAGCATACCGAACCAATAAGGTCAAGGATTATCAAAGATGTTTTCCATCTTATGGACCAAATTAAGGTACCGCGTAGACATGGGCTTGCTAATGATTTTTCACGTAGATTACGGGATGCGCTCTTCGTTGTCGATGAAGATGATAAAAAAGAGTAGAAACTGTTTTGCTTAAGCAAGGAATCACTTGGAATGAAAAGTTAATCAAGAATCCACGCTGGCTATTTCGTAGAGTAAAACGTAAGTAAAAAAAAAAAACATAATTGGCCTCATCAGTGGAAATTGTAACAGTAAGAGATGTTTTTTTAGGAACCATTCCTCCTCCCGAAAAGCTTTATCCTAAAGTAAAACAGCTTTTTGAAATATACGGTCCTCTAAAATGTGCACGAACTGGGTGTTCATTATTTGATAATGAAGCATGGAAACAATCAAAGAACATTCTCAAATCGATTCATGAAGGACAGGTTTCAGATCCACCAGGATTTTTATTTTACTTCCACATGAGAAAAGATAGAGATGGATTACCACTGTATCGCTGTTGTAGAGGGACAAATTCTTTAGAAGGAGGCATACATCAGAATATAATCAGAAAGTTCGGTTCATTTGGGGCTAGTCCTGAGTTAACAGATGCAGTACTCGCAGACTATCGATTACGGCATAACATTGATGTAGGTGCTATGATATATAGACAATAAAGAAGGGCCAAGCCTTATAAGTGCATGCTTAATAATTGTATTATATTTTTTAGGTTGGAACAATTAACCGAGATGGTCGAGTTCACAAAGGTCATTATGAGCCTTGGCTCACACAACATATCAACGAAATGCGCGAAAAGCTTGGACTTGAGTATATTTACAATGAAGTTGGAGTTCATAGATATGCTTCTCAACTTGCACCATCCGATGAAATTTTTGGTATTGGGCAACTTCCTAGCTCTGTGTTAAAACTATATGGCATTAAACAAATCGACCACACAGCCAACAGTCCAGTAAGGCAGTATACATCATCTTCCGATTTGGCAACATTAGTTATTTTATGTGGCTCGACGTTACAAACTGCTGGTGCTCAACATAAATTTATCGCAAGACGCCAAGGAGTTGTGCATCCAATTTTGCCAGTGCAAACCCAGGCCGAGCGTGACAAATTCAACGATACACTTAAGACAAAATTTAGTGAGAGTTATATGAATCATAGAATGCCTGATTTTGAAGAATTTGCGGAGATTTGGTCCACATTTGTCGATGGCAAAAACTTCTTTTACAAAACACCGGAGCATCTGCGAAGCTATTATAACGTCTGGAAAAACTTTCAAAATATTAGTAAAACAAAGCAAAATTATAAAGAGTCACTTGAATCTCTGCAGAAAGATCTTTGTTCATTAACTCGAAAGCGTCACATCCCAGATGCAAAATCACCTGCAGCGCTGAAAATACCTCGTTTAGATAGCAATGATATTATAAGAGCTCAAAAAATTACATTTCCGTATTATACACCCACTATACAAAAGCATACACCTATCATTCTACCAGTGGCTATACCAAGAAATCCTATACGTATGTACTAGAAATAATGATAATTATCAGCAAAGCAATGATGCATCGTCATCATCATTTTCTTCTTCTTCTTCTTCTTCCTCGCCATTATCTAACAACGTTGAACAGAATAATACACAATCCCCTCGCCTTCTTTCTCGTCGGGCAATTTTTTTTTGTTTTGGCCCCACTTATACTACCAGAGCCATCTTTTCAGTTAACCATTTAATTTTGTCACGAAAGCTGGTACGTAGATGTTATCTTTTATTATCAGATTAACTTGAAGAAAAAAAGTGAATCATTATGCTTAATAATATTAATTTGCTCAAACCTTTCTAACAATAATTATCTAGCAACATTGGAAATAACGATGGTGTTAAAAATTACAAAACTGAAGTTGTTATTATTGGTAAGCAGAATTCGAATGAAATTTTGTAAAACTTATCTTATTTTCACGTTTTACGATTGAACAGCTGATAAAGTTATTTGTATTCTACGTACAGTATAATATATGTCGATCATTAAGAAATCTCAAGTTTCAAATATGGTAAAATAGTTCCCGATGTTATTGCAAAAAGAATCTTCCTGCTACGAACGTTGATTAATTCGAAGCTATTATTACTGATCAGAATTTTTAATTCTTTGGATTACTTGACGAACTTGCAGAACTATGGGTTAAACAAGTCAATTTCGCCTTCTAAGGTTCAAATGGAATTCTTGGCTGCAGCAATTAAGGAGTAAACAAACAATGGGTACTACAAAACAGGTAACCTTGGTGACTTGTTCAGATACCACTTTCTTCTGTTCTATGTTAGATAGATATGAGTGTTGCATATTTGGACTATGTTATGTAGGACGTCAAGTACAGTGCCTGTAGTAGTTTACTCTTCTTAATCTTGGTGTGTTTTCCAGTGTAGCATGGAGGAACAACGGAATCAGGAAGATATAGTATGGCTACCTGGCTTTGTGCGTGCGCCCGCATGTTGTCTCCCGCTTGTTTCTTGTGGTCGCATCATGTCCGTGTATTCGCAGTTCTGAATGCTACGCTTCCTTCAAAATTGAGGAGCAACGGCGTCAGGAATACCTGACCACTACTTATGCTAGTGGTTACCTGGCCTTGTGCGTGCGCCCGCATGTTATCTCCCACTTCTTGTGGTCGTAACATGTCCGTGTAATGTAGCTCCTGATTTTCCTAGCTGGCTGATAGTGTACTTTTAAGATAAGTATGAATTTTATTTATTTACACTATGTAGTGAGCATTGTGTGTGTAGCATATTAGACGATCCAATCTAATCAACATTTGAGTGTATATATGCAGTAGGCTAATAACGGTTATTAATGAACTATTGTTTTGGAATTTAAATAAAGTGCAATTTCTAGTTTATTTAGTTATTTAAGATTGTTGAAAGTAATGAATTATGTATTGTATGGATTTAGCAGCTATTGGTATTTGTGAAAAATTCTTGTTTTTCAGTTGGTTTGACTTGGGAACTATAAGAGTCAATTGATGCAAACGGAAAATAGTAAAAAATCACTGTATATTAGATTATCTAATGTTTCTAATGCTTTTTCTTGGTTTTTAGTGAGTATTATGTGTACATGTAATATTATCACAAACTTGGTCTAGGAACTTAATTCATATCTAATTCTGTAAGCCAGATTTAATCAATAAACCTCCCAATTCGCTCATTCATTCCACCCTTGAAAGAAAAAAGAAAAAAAAAGAAGAGAGAAGGTTCTTTATAACAAAAAACAAAATAATAACCGTAAAAAAGATGCAGAGTATGCGTAGGGAAGCATATGTACCACAGATTCACTTACACTTTTATTCCATTGTATATACAGGCAGTATTATATTAAAATATCAAGGATTCGTTTCTAATGTATAAATGCTAATAGCTTTCTACAGTTGGCATTTTCTGTAAAATGCATTAATGGCATAGTGCTGACTGGCTGAACAACTTACCATATTCAGAGAACCCACTGTTATTACTGTAGAAATAAACTGAAGATTGTAACTATTATGACATATATTTATATATGAAAAAAAAATGAATTACTTTATATTTTATTGCTTTATATTCTTTACCATTTGATGTAATCTTTATAATAATATATGGTATGGTGGAAGATACTTGTAAATGATGGGATGATATGGCGCTGCCTATGTGACGAATACATTCTTGTTGAGATTGGGGAGTGATAGAGAATTCGTGGGATGCCACTAAATCCTGCTTCTTATGGCTTATTATTTCAGTGGCACTCTTCTATACAAAAACACGGTTGTACAGTGGTCATATTTCAACCAAATCGCTTTCTCTCCCATTTCTACTGCTAAAACTGCTCTTTTTCTTTTTCTCAACACAAAAGAAAAGTAATTAATCATTTTTTAGCCCCTCGCCATAATATTCATGTGTAAGTAAAACCCAGCACAAGAAAAAACGCGTTTTATTCCCTTCCCTTATTTTTTCACGTCATGTCTTAAAGCGACTATATTCAAAAAAAAGTCAATGCTGGTGCAAAATCTCTGAATCTTTCCAAATTTATGAAAGACAATAGAAACATTTTTAACGGTATTGACGTTGTGCAAGACATAACAATTGATAATGTCAAACGGCATGTGATCCGTGAGTTCACTGGTGCATTGGAATGAACTCAAATTAAGGTATTCACTTCTAGCATAATTAATATGATAAAACCAAACACTGGCTATTTAATTCGAGAATTCTGATCATTTACTATTTCTTTACAGGGAATAACAAATAAAGAATATATCAATTGGGAGCAAATCACAAGTAATATCAAAGAAGTAAGTATAGAAGCTCTGTAACTTCTAATATGCTCATATACTCACATCCAACACTTTGCTAATAATTGAAAACTATTTATCTCATAGAAAGTGTCCGCTCAACGTATTACTTCGAAACGAAAACACCTCCATGCAGATTTACACGAACAAGAGAGCGATCAATTCGGGTGGAGATTAAAAAAGCTTTCAAGGAGCTCTTCTTTGCCACCGTGCTCAACAGATCTGAACATAGTGATGAATTCCCTGCCAGTAGCAGTCGCAACACAACCCATCAAGAATCAGCACATAAAAATGGTAGCAAAAATGTTTTTAATGAAAACAGACAACCCCAAGGAAATAACAGTGTGACCCAACCCAGTTTCAATATCAGTACAAATACCAACTGGAATAGTGACAACGTATCCTCAGGTCGTAGTAACAGTGACAATATCGGCCAGAGTGCAAATGAGATCTCAAGTCCAAGTCTTTTATTAGAATGGTTGCGAAAGTATAATTCGCTTGGTTCAGAAATCAAAAAGATTGAATGTTTAAATGACCATTTGTATGTTCATGTTGTTTTGTGAGACAATATTGATATTGGATTTATTATTGGGAGTACTAATTCGATGATTTGATATTGCTATAGCGGTGATGGCGGGTCGTTGGATCTTTCAAGTAAACGGTTCTCATCATGGAATAAGGCTCTTATTCAAGGCTCAATCCGATCTCTCAAGTTCCCATACGCTCTTACGGTCTTGGAATCACGTATTATAGCTTACATACACCATTGTGATGGTTTGGATGCTCTTAAAAAGCTGCGACAGTTGTTATTTTCATATGATCACGTTCCAGACGGGGTTGAATATATACGAACTGGCGTCCATCACATGTATGTTATGGGGAAGTTTTGAAGTGTATGTTATTGGAACGTTTTGAATGTACTGATTGATGGACGTATTATAGGATATTATTGTGGCGTTCGAGCAAGATGGAAAGAACCAATCAAGAATGTTGGTGGCGCCAATTCTTATACACACCATTATTTGATCACGCGTTTTTATCGATGCCAGAATATGATATTAAACGGTAAATAGAAAACATTTTCCATCCTTTCTTTCTCTATTTTTGGGGTGCTATAGATGGAAGTATGCTCATTTTGTTTAGTTCTGAGTGCTCTTCAACTATAGTGGAAGCGTTTAATAAACTTGTATTGGCTGACATCGCAAAGCACCCAGTCCATCGAACGGATTTTTCATTAAGGCAAACCGACGCTGGTGAAGATACTGACACGTGGTAGAGTTTTCCTTGTTGAAAAGTCTGTCAAAATAAAATAAAAGAAAAGGTAAAAGTAAAAGTGAAAGAGATAGAAAAAGATGATGATTTATTATTTCGTGGCTAAACTGCCCATATTTATACATACTTGAGGGGTCACATGACCACCCAAGGATCAAATCTAATTCTCAAATCACGTGAACCTTATCTTTGGTCTGACCAAACAAAACTACCACACAACGTGTCAATACTTTATCTGGCGAGGATAAACCGGAACAAACTGGAAGTACTGAGGTGGGTGCAACCTTGAAGAAAAATAAAAAACTTCGAAAAATGGGCTGCTGTGTCACCAAGAGTCGTCTCCCCCATCCGATGTTAAACCATCATTTCGACACAATAACAACTATGTGGTATGGCCGACACTTATCTGTTCATGGCACCAAGGAGGTCAATGACAAGTTCATTCATTATCAAGCAGCAGAATGTTCCGTTCCTTTGTTCCCGGGAAAATACCCCCAATTAGCCAAGCTGTTTGAAGTAGTCCTGTCCTTAAAGGTTGGTATTTATAACTTTTCTCCACGCTTTATATATGCGTCATGTAACGTTAATATTCATATTTCCTTTTGCTTGTTCAGAGATCTATCATCAAGACTCAAGCAATGCATGATGTCTTAGTCAAGACAACGTTTGAATTATTTTTGGATAGTGACGATATTGGATCAAGATCACCCGTACATGTAGCTGATAAAGAGGATAGTTTCGAATTGGGCGATGAGACTATAGCAGAAATGGCTTCATTGCTGTCACAACCAGAAGAAGAACAATTCAAAAAGTTTAATGAAGCTTTGACTGACTTTAGAGAAAGTTACGTTGGTGAACCCTTGGCAAATCAAGAAGAGCTCAAATCCATGTATTCAACAAAACCCACTCTGGATGATTTATCAACACTTCTCGACCAATACACATATGAATATTAAAGGATCATAAAAAATATATTTGTCATATAGCTTTTTTTAAAAAATATAAATAAATATAAACATTACATACTCATGCTTCATTTTGGATCATTTTCAAAACAAAATTGTATGGCTCATTTTCGTCAGCTGGCCCAATTTTGAATCGCGGCCCACTTTGAAAATTATGGCCCATTTTCATTTCTGGTGGCCAAATTTAACTTCCAACGCTTTGCTGCCTATGAATATTTTCATCACATTAATCAAGAATTGGTCTTGACTCGTTCAAAAAAAAATTGCTAATCCTCATTAAGACTCATTTGTAATTAGTATTATCATAATAACAAAAAAAAGAAGTTTCTTTTCTCTATATATAATAAATACGTATCATCTTCAAAGACTTTATGTTTTGGGCATTTAGTACCTATAAAGTGTAATAAAAAAATATTAATCTTATTTAAATAAAGAAAAAAAAACAATGTATATAGTTTCTATCTCTTATTTAAAATTACCAAATAATAAGGGACTATTATGATGTAAAAAAAAAAGAGAATAGGTAGGGGGGAGGGGAAAGGGAATATTATTTACATTCTCTTTTGTAAAAGCAATTACTTTTACCATTGTACACTATTGTTTACACTTAAAATGTGTTTTTAAAAAAGAGTGTTTATTTGTATTAATATAATATAACTTCTTACTATTAATGATCATTTTGTCAGACTATATGATTCATACGTACGATATTGATAGCCATGGTTATTACTTTTTTAAACCCCATAGTCATCCCCTTTTGAAAATGACATGTATATTATATAAACATTTATTATTTACAAAGTAATGTATATATTCGCTTTATTTTTTATTTTTTGCCTTTGCTTTAACTTTCATTGTCGTTGAGTTATATTGTCGTTTCTTTTTATCGTTCTTGTTAAATTTTGAAATTCACTTTTTGTGTGCTCATCATTCAAGACAACACACCGACAATTTTCTTTTGACTGATCTGTTTTTCTGGATAATGTGTGTTGTATTATAAGAACATCATCTCTTTATCCCAGATGAAATAAGAAATCATACGTATTTAAAATACAGAACTCAATTCTAAAAACGAAGTGAGTAAAATCGCATAACGATGCCCTGCGCCTCGTCAACTTAAATTAAAGAATAAAAGAGTATCATGGCTAAGCCCACTATACTTCAGAACAGTAGCTATAGTAACCTTCTCAATATTAATGACTAATTTCAAGTACCCAACTTAATGTCAATCCCTTATATCATTCAATTAACCAAGCCCCATAACTCATAGAATAGAAAACATATAAATACGGGTTGTAAATATTATTTTAAAGAAATAACTTTATTTCTAGTTTTCAAATTATTATTAAAGATATATAACAAAGTCTCAAAGGATTTTATACCTTGTTTATTTCCTACTCTTATTAAAATAATCAAATATCACAATGTTGTTGGGGTTTGTAACAAGTTGCTTAGGGAGTAAGGTGAGTTCGGTTGTTGGAGAGGTAAAAAGTTACCAGCCATCCCATTTTGGGTTAAAATACTTGTTATCATCATCATCCAAGCCATCACGATCAAAGATTTTTCTGAAAAGAAAGCTGGTTTAGTATAAAAAAAAAGTTTCGTTTGATAAACCGCGGCAATATAGAGGCAAGATTTTTTGAGTGATTTCCCAATTGTCATATCCACATGATACGTTTTTGTCGACGAAGAAGAGGTTCAGACTACTCCATAACAAAAGATCGAATTCAACACTATTGACATAGAGGGGCCACGATCAATGCACTTCAAAACACATCTGTCGTGTATTCCAAATATTTGTAATATATGATGTAAGATGATAGCTTTTTTGCTTCTTTGGTTTTCCTGACATAGCCAAGTCGTCGATTGTACATTTTGATTTGGCTTGCAAGTTAAAGAGCATATGTAGCGGGAGGGGCTGTAACTTGGACTGTAAAATTAAAACCATGGGACAACAGGCAATAAAGTTACAATCTATTTTTTAACAACTTGCTTTAAATTTGTCGCTGTAGATTTTTTCGAGACTGGACAAAACCCTAGCAGCCTCAGCAGGACATGTGTCAACAACCTTGCATACCTTGCACACAATACTACCGTCGACTTTACAGCATCAATTGTATGTGGTTTATTGTTATTGTTTATACGCTTTTACTGCAGTGGTGATATCAGTTCGACGTTTCTTTCCCCCGCCCCAATTGACATTAGAGTTCAGAACTATCACCGAATCAAAAGTTCCAAGACTTCACCCCACAGCTTCATCAAAAGAAATCAAATTCACTGATTTTTCTTGGTTGTATTTGTAAAAAAAAATGTACATCCGTTCTCTGTACGCGTTCATCCTAGAAAAAGTACGCGATATCAGAAACTGTTCATATTTACATGAGAAGAAGTTACACTTACACATAGCCCAAGGACTCTAAAAACCCACTTGTCAGTAGATTGTGCACTTCTTATACTTTCAATAAGCATTGTAGTAAGCTTCTTCTTCTTATCCACTCTTAATTTCCTTTACTATCTTTTTGGTGGTATCAGATAGGTTTGGAAGGTACTTTGATTCAAGGTATTTGATAAGATAATACTCCCGTTGATCGGTTGTCAATAACTCTTTCGGTTTCTGGTTACTAAAGTCAAGTATTCCGTTAAGACAGAAACCACAAAGCGATTGGTTTTCAGCTGACAACGAGTCATAAACTTCATATAATTGTTTGCCATAAGACTTTAATATTGAAGAAATGGAGCGGTCGTTAAAAAAAATAAGGCTATCGCCTTCAACAACATTCTATAAATAACAAAAGATGTCAGTACATATGTACAGTACTTGTAAATAAATATCATGACCTACTTTTCAATGTCGTTGTTCTTTTGAAACTTTGAGGTTCTATAGTTCCTTGTGTCTATTTCTTGCAAATGATTTTCATAATCGGCTTTAGCTTCCATCCGCAGCGATGCTGTTAAAGCCGATGTTATGTTTAATTTAACAACTTCTTTAACACTCAACTCCTGCAGCGGTTGCTGTTACAATGCTGTTAAGTTTCTAAGCTTCACAGCTGATTGACTTTCAAAAAAAAAATTGCTTATCTATTTTCATAAAATGAACAACGTTTACTATTACTACTATCATAACTCGACCTATAACTCCCACTATTGACAATGAACACAAGAAAAAAAAAGTCTTCTCCCCCCTCTTTTTTTTAGCAAAGTCCAAAACATTGCTTTGATAAAGACGTACCACGATGGAATTTTCAACTGTGACAATCATGAGTTGTAACAGTCAGTATCACAGTATCCGCTGGCCAATTTAACTGTTAGAAACTGTTACGTGGGTTGTTAATGAGGAGAATTTAACAGTTTATAACAGGGTACTGCTTCTGGATCTTGGTACACGATCCAGAATGCTTGAACCTCATTTTGCATTCATCGACTACTTGAAATATAGGGAAAAATATATATATTAGATAATCGTGTTATATTAATATTCAAGTTGAAATGAAGCCTAATATTACAGGAAAATCATGATAATGAGCATATCCCTCCTTATAACTAGACCCACTGGATCGACGCAGTTAAGTTGTTCATTAAACCAATTGGGCTATCACTGGAATTTATAGCAACTGGATTGAATAAGCCATTTTATAAATCTTTTTTTTTTTTAAAAAAAAAACTTGTTCGCGACTTGTCCTTTGACATCCCTCCAGAGAAGTTGCTGTAGTAATAAGTGTAATCAAACTCAAGATTTGTATAAATAAGATATTCTATCGAATTTGAAAAAGAGACTCCATTGTTTTAACATTAGTGTAGTATGGGGAAGAAAAGTCGCGCTTTACAATATCTATTTTTTTTTTTTTTAAAGAATTTAAAAGAATTATTCTCAGTCACATTATGATGCACACCTATCTATATTTTTCTCATGTTTGTTGAGTAGGCGATCTATTATACTCAATAACTAAAACCCAAATATGAATTGTCTAGAAACCCGATATCTAGAAGTAAAACTGTTGATATATTCATAGGGAAGTATATATACGCGCACTACACAATGCTTTTTTTTCTAGTTTTAATATACAGCGATTCCACCAATAGTGTGAGACTAAATTCGCCCAGGAGTTTTATCTGAAAATAAAAAGTATTTCGTCCAATAAAAAAATTGAAACCAAGTAGTTCCTTGAAATCTTTTATATATACACATATATAGATTTTTTAAAAAAAAAGTTACATCATGTCGAGTAAAAAACCAACTGAAGCAGAAATTACACAACAAGCAAGTTATTTATAGATATAAATAAAAGAAACAATTACGATTTAAAAGAAAAAAGAAACATAATATATATATATATCTATATCTATATATTTACATTATTAACGTGTTTGACATTGATGAACTATATATAGTATAACAAATATAAGAATGAATTACAACAAGTAGCACAAAAGATTGGTGAACTTGAATCAGAAGTAGAAGAACACAAGTAAAGTTGTCGATTAAGACATGAGAAAATAGAGAGAGAAAAAAAGAAATAAAGAACGGGTTGAGGAAAAAAAAAAGTATGACAATGGGATTAATTAGATATCATATATAGACTTGTCATTGATAGTATTAAACCTTTGGAAGCTGATCGAAAATGTTTTCGTATGGTGGGTGGTGTTCTTGTTGAACGTACAGTAAAAGAAGTATTACCAGCATTAGAAACAAATTTTAACGGAGTAAGTTAATATTATTATTTATATTATGATGGGATGGATTAGATATTTATTAATCATGGATAAAATAGATTCAACAAGTGATCCAACAATTATTACAATCATATAAGCGAAAGGAACAAGAATTTCAACAATTTCAAAAAGAACATAAGATTCAAGTTGTTTCTAAGCAATAAATTAATTTTACCATGGTTTTTTTTTAAAAAAAATTAGAATAAAAGCATATTAAAAAAAAAAAAAAGGAGGAATTCATGTCTGTAGATATGTATATACAATTATGTTGTGCGTGAGAGTTAGAAAGCTTGTATTATTCGAAACAGGACCTGCTAAAACTGGTAAAAATTAAACTTTTTTTTTTTCATATCAATAAAAAAGAGATAGTAAACCAACAAAGTCTACCTTTTTTTTTTTTTTTTTTTTTTTTGAATAAACCCCCACCAACCCACCAAAAAATTCTTCTTTTTTTTCCACCTTTTTTTTCTATTTTTCAAAAAACCCTTACTTTTTTTTTTAGATATATAGTATACATACAATGAACTTGGGTGATAAGTCAACCAACGAATTACTTTTTATAAACTTTAATCAAGATTTTAGTTGTATTTCATTAGGCAGTAAACATGGTTATAAAATATATAATTGTGACCCTTATAGCAAATGTTATTCAAAACGTAAAAAAAAAATAAAGAAGCCTTTTTTATATATACTTACTTTTATTTTCATTTTTTTTTTTTTATAAATATTAACTTTATATAATAATTTTTTTTTTAGCCGATGATGGTACAGGTATTGTCGAAATGTTATTTTGTACATCACTTGTTGCTCTTGTAGGTGCAGGTGAACAACCTACATTTTCACCAAGACATTTACAAATTATCAATACCAAGGTATATATATATATATATATATATAAGTAGAAAGAAAAAGAAGATAAATATATATATATATATATATATATTATTGAAGGAATTTTAGTTGGGGGACGGATATTGATAAAAAAAGAAAACGATATTTTGTCCTTTTTTTTTAATGGATCTATTAGAGACAATCGACAATATGTGAATTGACTTTTCATACATCCATTCTTGCAGTAAAAATGAATCGTCGAAGATTAATTGTTGTATTGGAAGAACAAATTTTTGTTTATGATATTAGTAATATGAAATTACTTCATACGATTGATACAAGTCCAAATCCAGGAGGTAAATAAACTGAAAGGAGGAAAAGAGGGAAAGAAAAGGGGAAGTGGAGAGAGAGAGAGGGGGGGGAGCAAGAAAGAAAAAAAGACAGAGAGATATATACTTTTGAATAAAAATGAAATGACTTTATCATTGGAACTAGAATGTGTGTGAAAAGGGAGGATATTTCCGAATCAACTAAATTCTTATTGTTATTATTATTAAAAAAAAAGCTGTCTGTGCGTTATCCCCATCAAGTGAAAATTGTTACATTGCTTATCCAAGTCGATCTTCCTCCACTTCACTTTTTACAACATCTAATAATCAGACTCCGCAACCCTATTATGCAACGGGTGATGTAGAAATATTTGATGCACTTTCATTACAATTAGTTAATATCGTTCAAGCACATAAAAGTCCTATAAGTAATATTACAATGAATGCTGAAGGTACTTTATTGGCTACAGCAAGTGAAAAGGTAAAAAAAAAAAAAAATTAGTTACATAAATAAAAAAAAAAGGGTGGTTTTTTTTTTTGCATGAATTACATTAGGCTAAAAAAATTTGGGGGTGCGGGGGAAAAAAATTATATATATTACCAATATATTAGGGTACAGTGATTCGAGTTTTTTCAATTCCTAGTGCCAACAAAATATATCAATTTCGACGAGGATCTTATCCTGCAAAGATTTATTCCATGTCATTCAATTTAGTCAGTTCTTTATTATGTGTTTCGAGTGATACAGAAACAGTTCATATTTTCAAGTTATCTACAGGTGTTGTACCAGCAAATGGAACAGGCAATGGAAATGATTATGGAGGAAATAATAATGGAAATGGAAATGGTGGAGGATTAGTTGGATATAGTAATGACCAAAATGGTGGTGAATCGCGAAATCGAAGTTCAAGTGTTGGGTAAAGTATTACTTTTTTTTTAAAAAAAAAAGAATATATATATATATATATGTATTTTAACGAATGACGATCATCTATTCATCATACTACTTTCTTTGTATTTCTATATTACTTTTTGTAAACTCTTTTTATTTTTAACCGTTCACCATCCCAAGATGTGATAATTCTTTATGATCGAATGACTAATGAACATTGTCATGAACCCAATTTTTTATTTAGACAAATGCTCCGACGATCCTCTCTCCATATTGGGAGAAATATTGCTGGTAGTGTTGGTTCCTATTTACCAGAAATGCTCACAGAAATGTGGGAACCTTCAAGAGATTTTGCATGGTTAAAACTACCTAGTGCCGGAGTCCGGAGTTTGGTTGCTTTAAGCAGGTAAAACCCAAGCTTTATTTTTATTACTATAATAACTTTGGGGAATCAGTTGGCAAAAAAAAGAAACACATTTTGTAATATATTCTAATGATGTTTCGATTATGATTATTATTTATTATTTACTATACGTATAGTACAACACCACAAGTGATGGTTGTGACATCAGAAGGTTTCTTTTATCAATATAATATTGATCTAGAAAATGGAGGTGAATGTGTTTTACTTAAACAATACAGGTAAATATATATATATATATATCAATTATTCATAACTGTTTCTTTTTTTTTTTATCATTCGTTTTTCAGTTTTTTTTTTTTGAAAAAAAAAATAGAAGTCAAAGAAAAATATATATTTTTTCTTGGCAAATCAAAAAAAAAAAAAAGAAGCATAGAATGTAGAATGGATGAAAGAGGAATTAAGAAGAAATAATAACTTCACGTAACACCACTACATCATTGAGTATTAACAAAAAAAAATATTATGATATTTTCTATATACGTAGTCTTTTAGAACCAAGTGATGATATGAATGGTGGAATGGATAATGATGAATAAAACAGTGATGGAAAACAAAGTTCAAAAAAAAAACTAATTTTTTTTTTTTACCTATGATGGTCCATATTTTGTTTTGACTTCCATACCCCAAATATTTTATTACATACATACATACTTCCAGTAATCTTGATATATATAACATGTAGTACCATAGCAGTCAACAAATATTATTATTTTTCTTTTTCTTCTTTTTCAATCACTATAGTAACCCTTTATTATTGATAATATATCCCTATTTTTCTTCTAAACAACAAATTTCTTTGTTTCTATGACAATTTTCTCTCTCTATATTTTTTTTTTTTTTGTATTTATCTTACATCATTTTTATTATTCATTAAATATATAAATTCTCGATCCGATAATTTTATTGTGTTACCATTGTGGCAGGTGAAAAAAAAAAGAGAGAAAGAAAAAAAGGATTAGATCAAGGAAATAAAATAAAATGTAGTAAATTATAATCTTTTTTCCGGTTTTATATTTATTTTTGACGTTCGTTATAAAAATAATCTTTGTGTGATATGGGACCGGTATACGGTTGTTGCTTTGTAAAACGGATGATATAAAGGCTGAGGAGAGGTGGAGGGGCCGGGGGGAAGTACAATGGATCAAAATTTGGTTTAGTTTAAACCATCCATTTTTTTTTTTCAATCGGTTAAGTGATCGGATTTTTTCATCCTCTTTTTTTTTTTTACGAAGCCATTGAATCATTTGTTATTATTTAACAGGTGATGATGTGGAATTTTTTTTTAGAAAAAAAAGATTAGTTAAAAGTGTCTTTTGGGTTTTATTTTTATTTTATTTTTATTATTTGTTTAATTTTCTATTTTTCTTTTTAATAATAATGAGTTTTGTCGAAAACTATTTTAAAGGATCTCAAGTAATATCGAAACTTTATCGAATAGGGTAGGTTGCCTAAATGAGAGATAGAAAGAACACAAATAAACAAGTCTCTCTGATTGAAAAAGTAAAAAAAGTGAGGTATGGGGGGGATGATGATCCTTTAACAAAAATTGTGGCAAGCCAGGTGATATATTTATATTTATATGTAGAATTTGAAAAAAAAAATGGGATTCAGAACTTCTTTTCGCTGAGCAAAAACACTTTTGATTTCTATATTCAAGGTACCACGTACAAAAAAAAAAAAAAAAAAAAGTAGCACACATGCTACTCAAAAACTTTATAATCAACCATATTTGGAACTTTTTCACAAAACGCCTAACTTTTTTTTTTATCGGGCACTATTCTCTTTATTATATCTCCCCCCGATAACATTCTTATTGTGTACTACAGTAAAAGAAGACTACGCTGTATATGTATATACCAAGAAGAATAAAAAATATAGTTATCAAGAAGTATATACATATACATAAAAGTTTATTTACTCAATTATCTAATAAAAAGTACCAAGTTGGCTATTATTATTATTATTATTTCTGTGTATGTTTAAAAAGACCAAGTAAAGTAAAAAGTGAGGTTTTAGATATATTGATTCTCTTTATATTTACCCAATATATCTCTTTTGCGTGGGAAGTTTATTGAGTGATCTTTGCCATACGTTATGTGGCTGCTCTTTTTTTTTCTCTCTGTCTGTTGCGGTATTTGGATTATCAAGGTTTCTTTTGCTTTTTATGAGATGAAGCAGAAAAAAAAAATTGATAAAAAAAAAGTCAAGGTATCACAATAATCTTTGACGAATCCCAGATCATTAATTTGATTAGCCAAAGATATATATATATATATATATACAGGCATATCTTTCAATATGATAATAAAGATAGGCTCTTTAACAAAAAAAAAGTTCAGAGGAAAAAGTAAAGTTACTTTATTGAATTCTATGATATCGTGCGAATATGTAATGATGCGTTTAAGCCGTTTTGTTATGTGTGTATGTGTAGATATGTGTTTGGTGAGACAGAGAAAGAAGAAAAAAGTGTTATAAAGTTTACCGATATGACGGACGATGATGATCGAAATTCTACAACATATAACTCAAAAAAAAAGTTCACATAACATAAAAAAGGATGATTCTGCAGTTCAAAGGTACTACGCATTTTTTTTTTATTTTTTTATTTTTTTTTTGTGAGACTTTGAATCAGATGTTTGCGCGGGTAACATGTAATAATCAAAACAGGTTAATGTTAAATAGATGAAAAAAAATTATATAAATGTTACATGTTTTTATAAAGTCTCAATTATTTTTTTTCCCTGTTCTTTTTTCTTCTTTACTTTTTGATCTGTATTCTTTTTTATTTTTTATTTTTTAATCTTACTCCTATTGGTACTACTACTTTAACTTACTATTAGTAGCTGTTAGCTAGTACACATATAATAAATATATATATAACTGCACACATCTATATAATATATATACAAGATGGATAGTAGTGCAGAAAAACATCAAATCACATCAGATGATGATATTAAAGCAACAGGATCAGGATACTCTGGTTCAGAGGATAATACAGGATCTATTGAAGGACAAGATCAAGATGGACAACCAGTATACAAGTTAAAACGTAGTCTTAAGACACGTCATTTAACGGTAAGGAAAAACAAAAAAAAAATAACCTGTTGTTGTTATTTACAATGATAGGATCCAGAACCAAAAAAAAAAAAAAAGTTGTCATGAAAAAAGTGGTTCGTTCTTTTAGTATAAATAATAATAATTATATTGTTTTTTTTAGATGATTGCTTTGGGTGGTGTTATTGGTCAAGGTCTTTTCTTATCAGCTGGTGCAAACTTGCATAACGGAGGTAACTAATACATATATTTATATGTCTGTGTGTTTTGAGTGTGCAGTGAGAAAAAAAAAAAAAAAAGAGGAACCTAAACGAAGAGAAGGAAAAATTAATAACAAAAAATTCTGTAAATCATTTATTATTATTACTATTTAGGTCCTGCTGGTGCCTTAATCGGTATGAAATTCAACAACATTTGATGCGACACAATTGATGAGAAAAAGGAAAAGATAGAAATTTCTAATAATTTCTTTATTTCATTTTTTTTTTAGCCTATGCAATTATTGGTTTTATTGTATTTTGGGTAGCTTATTCATTAGGTGAAATGGCTACTTATATTCCGGTATGTTTTTTTTAACTTGATCTGCAAGTTTGATTTGCATTAAAAAAGACTAATAATAGTACTTTTTATTTGTTGTTTTTATTATCATGTGTAATTTTTTTTTAGGTATCTGGATCATTTACTATTTATTGTAAACGTTTTGTTGATGACTCTTTTGGTGCTATGGTTGGTTATAACTATTGGTATGTATTTTTTTTTGTTTCTGTATTCTATAATGAATTGACAGGATAAATAAAAAAAAAACTAATTCGCCAAAAAAAAAAAATGTATATATAGGGGTTGTTGGGCTATTATTGTAGCTGCTGAATTAGTTGCTCTACCACTTGTCATGCAATTTTGGACTGACAAAGTACCAGATTGGGCTTGTAAGTATTTTGTATATTTATTGCTATATATATATATATATATATATATTCTTATTTATTTATTTATAATCTTTTGTTTGTCTGTGTGATGCTTAATGAAAAACTGCTACGCAAAAAAAAAAAACTGTACTGACCAGAATGGATCTACCTTTTTTTTTTTTTTTATTTCAGGGTCGTTGATTTATCTTGTGATTATCTTTTTGTTAAACATGTTTGGTGCAAGAAGTTATGGTGAAACTGAATATTGGTTTAGTTTGGTAAGTTTATTTTTAGAAGAGAGTGGGAGGATAAAAGAGGATGTTGTTGATCTCTTTTGATCCTTTTTTTTTTTTTTTTTTTTGCGTTGTCATGGAAAGACTCAGCAAAAAGAATTTTGTATTTTTATTTTTTTCTACTTTTTACTGATCCGTCAATTTTTTTGATTGTATAACGTGAAAAAAAAAATTAGATTAAAGTTTTGGCGGTCATCATTTTCATCATTGTGGGTGCTTGTATTTCAGGTGGACTTGTTGGGTAAGCTATTTTATTTTCAAATAATATTTATAACAATGGTTGCTAACGTATCTATATATACAGTGATGAAGTATATGGTTTCAAATATTGGGAAAATGGCAATGCTTTCCCACATGGTGTTCTCGGTGTAATTGATTCTTTTGTACTTGCTTCTTTCAGTATGCAAGGTACTGAAATTATTGGTATCACAGTAAGTTCAATAAATAATTTTTTTTTTTTTTACTTTGTGGCGAAGCTTTTCCTCCTTATTTTATTTTTATTTTCCCCAGATCAAGAAATATGTACTAATATGATGAATGCAAAAAAAAAAAAAAAAAAAAAAAAAAATAGGCTGGTGAATGTAGTAATCCATTAAAGGTAACTTTTTTTCTTAAAAAAAAAAAAAAAAAGAGAACAAATTTGTTTATTTATCCTTAAAACAAACCTTTATTTTATTTTATTTTCTCTTTGTTTAGCAAGTACCTCGTGCAATTAAAACTGTTTTCTGGCGTATTATTGTTTTCTACCTTGGCTCAGGTGAGATTAAAAAAAATATAAGATAATGTCGTCTTATAATATATTTTTCTTTATTATTGACAACCACAAATAATTATTATTTATAGTCTTCATTATGGGTCAAGTTATTCCTTGGAATGATCGTAAGTTATTTTTGATTTTTAATTTTTTTTTATAACGTCCATAAAAATAAGATGGCTGATTAATATTGTATATAATAATTATTAGCTCATAACTTGAATACCGAAAGTGGTGATACTACTGTTTCTCCATTTACTCTTGTATTCTCAAAAGGTAGTTTAGCAAGTGTTGCACATATTATGAATGTTGTAATTTTGATCACGGTATGTTCTTTTTTCTTTCCTTGTTGCCTATTAACCTATATATATATGCATAATTACACATGCATGTTGTATGGGAAAAGAAATAATCTTTCTTCCATATTTATATATCTCTTCTTTTGATTGTTGAAATACATACTTTTTATGAACAAATTATCCTCTAACAAACACAAAACATTATTACTATTTATATAAATAAGGTTCTCTCATGTGCCAATAGTGGTTTATATGTTGCTAGTCGTACTATGCTTGCATTGTCAGAAGAAGGAATTGCATGGAAGAAACTTGGTACGTAAACATATTATTAAAATGGAAAGGAGAAGACAGTGTATTAACTTTTGTTATATAATATATATTTTTTCTTATAGGTTATATTTCCAAACGTGGTGTGCCTATTTGGGCTTTAACTTGTACTGCTCTTGTAAGTTTAGTTTGTTTCGTTACCTCTGTTATTCCAGGCAAGGCTTTATACCAAGTTCTTGTAAGTTTGTCTGGTGTTGCAGGTTTTGTCACATGGGGTTCTATCTGTCTTGCCCATTTCCGTTTCCGTCAAGCATTTAAGGCACAAGGCAGAGATTTAGATATTTTACCATTTAAAGCACCTTGGTAAGTTACTATTCTAGTAGTAGCTAATATAAATATGACATCATTCATTAGAAGCAATAGAGCCATGTTTGCCTTTTTGAATTAATCTTTTTTTTTTTTAACTTTATCACTTTTTAGGCATCCATTTGGTGATATCTTTGATATTATCGGTTGTACTGTCTGTGCATTAATTTCTGGTTACTCTTTCTTCTCACCTCCTAGTGCTGTCGGTCTTATCGGAAACTATGCTGGTTTAATCTTTTGTGGTGTCGGTTTTTGTATTACCAAATGGTGGTCTAAATCCAAGATGGTTCCATTGATGGAAATTGATTTAGATACCGGTGTTTCTGAATTGGTCACTGATAAAGAATTACGTGATCAAATGCTTCAGGAACGTGTTATTGAAGGTACTTGGTATCAAAAAATCTGGAAACGTATTGTTATTGTTTTCACTTAATTTTTTTTTTTAATCCAAAAAAAAAACACAATCTTTTTCTTTTCTATTATTTAAATATAAATATTTTTATTTGATATATTATTACTATTATTATTATTATTATTATTATATACGTATGTATTTTATTATTTTTACTATCATCCTTTCTTCTTCTTTAAACTACAACAATGAATTCTTCCTTCTCCCTTCCGTTTATATACTTTTCTTTTTGTTTCTAAAACGAATCCTTTTTTCTTTATGTATAATTATGTAAAATAAAAAATTATTCTTGAAAATGTCTTTACTTCAACAATAGTAATAATACTAGAATTGTATATATTGAGCAGTATAAATTTTTCATGACAACAAATTTATTCATGTTGTCATGGTTTTTTTTTTATAACCATAGTAATAATTTCTTTTTTCAATATGTATATATTACATTTGTAATTAAAAAGAGTACATAGCAAACTAAAGGCTGATGAATAATTGTATATTACAAACAAACAACTCATTTAAACAAGAAATGGACAACATGTTATACGTACAGTGTATTTTTATATAATAAATTAAAGCTCTCTATAAATTATACGTAACAATTTTACGTTCCCTTTCCTTCTTTTTTTATGCTTTTTCCAATTCGAGATACTTTTGTATATATCATCAAAGTATACTACTATTTAAATCAGCACAATCTTATAGTATATTAAGTATTACGTATTAACTTTTTTTTTTGTTACGGTGTCCTACACAACAAGGTCATGAATCTGCAATTTGAACTCATACAGACGATCCCCGTTAAATATAAGCTATTTGTTATTCGATACATAGATTATTTTCATAATAACTACTATTAACAAACAGTAGATCCCAAAAAGGTGGAATTACTTCATATTTTATGAACTTATATAATACGTATTTATTGTATATGGAACAAAAGCCATTAACATCATAAACTAAATGTTACATATTTAATAGTTAAGTAGAAGAAAAAGTTCAATCATGAATATTCCGTTAAAATATTTTGGTTGATATCTACGTATTAGTGAAAATCTGCTCTTTTTTTTAAAATAACCTCCCCCATCCTTTTTTTTTTATAAATGGACATAATATATACCAATGAATATATATTATAAAGCTATTTGAATAAAAATTATAATATAAAATATGATTATATATAGTGATTGAGTTTTTTTTTTTATTTTTACAATACACATATTGACAAACTGGTTAATTATATCACCTTTGGAAAGTAGAACGTTTTTGCAGCAGAAAATCTCTAAAAGTATTTCAAATAATAATTTTTTCAGTGTGCCATTACTTTTCGCCTTTACCATAGCTACAAAATTCCTAAAATTTAGCATTAGATTTTATTTCGAAAAAAGTATCAGGACGCTATATATTTTTTTCATGTTTACGTACTAATATCCAGTAGAAATAATAATACGTATTAGACTTTGCGATTATCATTATTGATAAAACTCTTTTATTTATCTGATTATCAAGAACTCATGGAATTATCGACTAATTAATTGTTCGTGTAACTATCGCATAATGCGAGTCCTCATCATAATGATAGTATTATTCTATTTGGAAAGTTTAATAATAAGATCTCTTTAAACCACTCCCAATAACCAATTCTTTATGAACAATGAACTTGTTTATAATAAATGATTTTCTAAAAGAGAATTGTTCTTTAATTTCTTTGATCGGATTCATAGAGAGTATGCTTTACTATTACTGTAATAGTATCACATTCATCAAGGATTGGGATCGTGTATATAATAGTGAAAATTATAAACCGGAATCAATTTTTTTTTTTTTTTGCAAATGTACCATTTTCTTTTCAGCACGCACATATATTATTTATGCTCATATAACATCTCCTACTAAAAAAAGTTTCTATTTCATTCTTATTAGTATAGTTTATATAACAAGTCGTATCTAATAGACATAGATTGTCTTTTATTTATATGTATTCTCAAAATAAATATATAACAATGAACAGAAGAGGGGGAAAAGATGGTATATTAAAAATAAAAAAGAAAGATGTTTTTTACAAGAAATGTTACAGTACAAAGCAAGTAATTTGTTAAACATTCATAGCAATAACAATTCGTTTTTCATTTTTATACTGTATAGGCACCGGGCCGAGAAGAACGTTCTCCTTTATATTATCATAATTTTGTTAATTTTAAGCAAAATATAGTTAAAATAGTAAAAAAAAAAAAAAAAGAAGTAATAGGTCTGTTTAACTGACAGCTAATTAGTTGGATAATCATCTTATAATAATAAAAACAGATTTGATACGTTATTGAGAAATTACACAGAAAAAATGAGCTTTTTCTATATATAATGTTACGGAACGAGCGAGACAGATCGAGAAAATTTACCTGTTATTGCCACTGCCGATTTCTGGTATCAATCTATATGAGAATCACTCGTTGTGCACCCAATAAAATTCTCTAGTACCGCTGGAGAATTAGGTTATTGTTATAATTAAGCAATCATGATGCTAAAAAGCTCGAAAGAGAAAAAGGGGAAAGGTCAGTAACAAAAAACGCTCTTTTTTTTTATTTATTTATTCGTTTTATTCATCGTTTGTACTACTGATTCCCCTTCTTCTTGACCCAACCCTTCCTTTTCTACTCTTCTTGTTTTTTCTTTCTATGATACGTATTATTAAATATATAAACCCTCACTATTCCTCACTTCTCTTTCTTTATTGTTATATTATTATTATTATTATCAGTTATTTTATAAATGGAGTCTTTAGTACGGTCATCAACAAGTGCTCTGTTACCACGACAACGT
Organism: Circinella minor; assembly: GCA_016758965.1. Lineage (NCBI taxonomy): Eukaryota > Fungi > Mucoromycota > Mucoromycetes > Mucorales > Lichtheimiaceae > Circinella > Circinella minor. The sequence goes on along the minus strand of JAEPRB010000092.1, from coordinate 33,823 downwards.
GACAATTTAAAGTCATTATTTCATTTCATTCACCTCATGGAGGATGTGAAAATTTTCCTATGGTATTTTTACCATTCCTTGATTTTTAATGAAGTTAATGAGGTGTGAAAATTAACGGATATGAAATTAACGGGGATTGTCTGTAGTTTCAATAATTCACTTGTGTGTGTGTGTGTGCATTATTATTATTATTGATATTTAAGCTAATTATAAATGAATGGTTTTATTTTCATCCCTCTTTCAAAGCATTATTCTTTTCTTTTACCTCCGTCTTGGACACCCCATCTTTTTGTTGTTGTGATGATCGATACATAGTGATTCTGGGGGGCCATCTCCAAATAAAAAAGAAAAATAAAAGAAAAGTGTACTCAATCAATAAGAAAGAAACTTCACAAAGGAATGTACTCTTTTGATGGACGCTGCTACAAAAACTAATTGATAAACAAGTTATTGTTTATATTACCATTATTATTATAATCGAGCATAGGCCAGCATTTGTAATGGAATGTGGAAAGCTTAAATCTTCTTGAATAGGTTCCTCCGATTTTTTTTTTCGAGTGAATAAAAAGGATACTATTAGGGATGATATAAAAAGACACTAATTTTTTATTTATTTAATGCTTTCATACATTTTTGTATAATTAAACTTATTAATTATATATTTATATATACACTACAATATGTGGTAATGTAATACTCTCTTGATACTGTTAGGATATTCTCACAGTTTTTAAAAAAAGTGTAATACGTATGTTATAAGTCAAGACATGTTCTCATTTTGCATTACATGAAGAGCTACGTACACTATTTAAATGTGTCAAAAGTAATAATAATAGTATAGTAGATTTGTATTGATTACTATGCTATCAAAAGTTTACTTGCAGCAGTAGAATAACGTAGAATAGAAATAATAAATTGAAAACAAAGATTTCATGAGATATTTATATACTTTTGGTTCTAAAATGCATTTAATACTCAATACAGTAATCTTTTCAGAAACATAAACTAATCATATGTAAAAAGTTTTAATTTATAAGTCAAGGACACAAAGATCTTTTGACAAAGTTTAAATTTATGAAATTTCAAGGAAGCCTAATAATAAATAAGCTATATAGAGTTTAGGAACGATAATCCTTTTGGAGAATTGAAGTTGCCACGGGGGGGGGGTTGATTTATAAAACCTTTTTTTATAAGTACTCGATTATTGTTGCCAAGGGCTACAATTATTTAAATTTAACAAATATTACTTTTTTTTTTTAAGATTGTTTGATTGTTCTTTGAATTTCTTTGTGCACTATAATAGATGGAAGAGCTCTTTTTTTTCAGTCAGTAACAATGATATTTTTATTTTATTAGCATAAAAGTACAATGAAGATGAATTGGTTTATGAATCAAAAGAATCGATATTAATAAAAATGGTACTAGAATAGATTTTATATATAAATGCTTTCTATGTCCCTTGTTTTTTTTTTCTTCTTTTTCATATTTTTAAAAGAACTTATCTTATTCTTATTAATACCATTTTCTTTATCTATTTCTTTTTTGTTTCTCTACAATTTTTGAACATAATATAAAAATAATGTCGCAACGACGACGAAAACGAACAGATCCAGTTTTAAAAAATCAATCAACGATTCAACAAGATGTACGTGATCGAGATATGGTTCAAACAAGATCTGGAAGTAGCGGTACTGGTGAAACATCACAAATTGTACAACAACGTCGTCTTATACTACGACAACGAGAACGAATAAGAAAATATCGGATAGAAATAACAATGTTAAAACGATTTTTAGTCGAGAGACAAAATCGTGTTGATGAGGAACAAGAAATATTACAGAAACATTTTCGTGATCAACATGACATTTTGGAAGTATTAAATGATCAAGTAGGTGATTTGATACATCAATTAGGACAAGTACAAGATCGTGTTGAACAACGTATAGCTCAAGCATTAAGAGAACAACAACATCAACATCAAAGAGAAGTACGAGATATGCGACGCATAATACAAGATCAACAAAGTCAAATAGAACAATTAAAATTGGAAATTGAAGAATATTCATATCAACAATAATAATAGTAGTAGCATTAATGTCTTTAATAGTTTTATTAAAAATATTATACTAGAATGTAATCTTTTATGCTTGTAAAATAATATTATAAATATATATTTATATTAAACACCTAATAACAATAATAATAATAATAAAAAGTAGTAATATATTAACACCATATATATGTATATATTACTTAAAATTTAGTACGTATAATTTTATTTCCGTATATAATGATTATAATACGTAATGTTGTGATGTTGTTGATGTATTATATACGTAATCAAATACCTAATTTTTAAAACTAAAAATTGTTAGGAATAATTATCAGTTGTTTTTAGGATTATTATCTTTGGGGTGGAATGAATATCTATTTTAAATATATATTATGTATAATATTTTTATATCATATATACATACAAAAGATTATATAAAGAAGGTATACTTGTATAATAAATAGGGATTGTTATGTAAGTTGTCAAAAAGAAATATATTAAATTCAAGAATGGGAGAAGTGTTCCACAAAATTATAATTGGTCTGTTGTTCGACAAATTTAGATAAAAAAAGCGGGACTGTCACACACCTTTTTTTTTTATATATATGTAGTGCATTTTTTTTTTTTTTTAGTTTCACTTTTGTACCTCTCTCTCTCTCTTTTTTTTTTCTTTTATAGTCAACAACAATGAATGCATTAACAAAATTGGTTCAATCTGGTGTGGGTTTTCAACAACGTGCTTATCTTTCTACGAAATCTATGCGTCCTAAAAAGTTCAAGAGTAGTATGTATTTAATTATTTTATTTATTTATTATTATATACCCTGAATAAAAAAAAAAATTAAAAAAACGCGTCTGTTTTATTTTTCTATAATACTAATTTTGTTAAAAAAAAAAAAAAAAAGTTCTTGAAAATGTACCACCAAAACCTCGTTCCGGTTGGCAAGTTTATATTCGTGAAAATATAAAAGATGTTAAACCAACCACTGGTAAATTTAATGTTGCTCAAGCTACTAAAGAACTTTCTGTTAAATGGGGTGCCTTGTCTGATGCTGAAAAACAGGTAATAATAATAATAAATGGATTGTTTATATATTATAAATATTAACAACAATTGATAAAATATTTAGACATATAGTGATATTTATAAAAAAGAAAATGAAATTCATAATGAAGCATATGAAAAAGCTATTCAAGGTGCAACAGCAGAACAACTTTATAAAGAAAACTTATTACGTCGAAAGTATAAGTTGAAAGAATTACCAGATCCTAATGTACCTAAACGTCCTGCTATGAATGGATATATGTATTATTTGAAGAAAAAACGTACTGAACCTTCTTTCCAAAAATTACCTTTGATGGAACAATCATCTCAGGCTGCCAAAGAATATAAAGAACTTCCTGAAAATGAAAAGAAGGTTTGATTATTTTTATGTTAAAAAAGATCATCATAATTATTATAATATATACTGATATATTATTATTATTATTATTACTTATTTTAGATTTATGTCGATTTAGCAAAGGGTGGTTTGGAAAAGTATCATGCAGAAAAGAAAGAATATCTTGCTCGTATGACTCAAAATCATTAAATAAAGAATATATATATATATATAAAGTTTTATCATTATTTTCTATTATTTGAACCAAATGGATTTTAATAAAGAAGTTTAGTAAAGAAGGAAGGGAAAGCACTGTTTTGTCTTGATAAATGATTTTTTTTTTTTTTTTTTTTTTTTGCATTAAGTGTTTTTTTCCTACTTTCTCTTTGAGTAACTGACTGAGTTTTTTTATACAACCAAAAAAAAAAAAAAAAACTATTTGACAACTTATTTTTTTCTTTTCTTTCTTAATATATAAAACGCAATGAAGTAAGAAAACATTCTTTTTTACTTGTTGTCTAGAAAGAATGAGTTCAATTAAAAAAAAAACTAATTCACACGCACCCTTTTTTTTAAACGTTTTGTGGGGTGTTTGTTTTTAGTGTTGTCAAAGAAATTCAACGAATAAATGAAAGAGAAATAGAACGATCCGATTATTCAGAATCTGCTTCATGGCATGCTCAATATAAAAATACAGCTTGGATTTTTGCAGGTAATATGCCTTTTGATCTTACTGAAGGTGACATTATTTGTATATTTTCTCAGTAAGTTCCTCCCCCCCCCACACACCTTCCTTCCTTTCTCGCCTCCCCCCTCCCTTTCAACGTTTAATTCACAATGAAACATAAAGGATGGAAAGAATGAGAGAAATATATAAAAGAGAGAGAGAGAGAAAGAAGGAGATGACAATGGTTTTTTTTATTACATATACTTAATATTATATATTGTTCATTTAGGTATGGTGAAATCATGAATATTGAACTTATTCGTGATAAAGATACCGGTAAATCAAAAGGATTTGCATTTTTACAATATGAAGATCAACGAAGTACAGTATTAGCTGTAGATAATTTAAATGGTAGTAATGTAAGTTTTTAATATCAAACAAATCAATAATATAAATGGATTCAAGTCATACTAAATATTATCTTAAGGTTCTTGGACGTACATTAAGAGTGGATCATTCCTATGGACCAAAACCTAGAAGGATTAAACAAGAAGATGGTTCATTTATTGAAGAACCCTATGTTCCTACACAAAATGCGGCACCTAAAATGATAGAAGGTAAATGATAATAATAATAATAATATAAAGTATTCAAAAAGTTAATAATGATATGAATTCTTTTTTTTTTTTCGTAGTATCAGAATCTGAAGCACGTGCTGCAACAGCAACAGAAAAGGATGATTATGATGCAGAAGATCCAATGGCAGCTTATTTTAGAGATAAAGCACGTAAAAAGAGTGATAAAAAGAAAAGTAAGAAAAAGAAGAAAGAAAAACGACATCGTAGTAGTCGACATCATTCTGATGCTGAAGAAGAGGGTCATCATCGCAGTACTAGTCCCAGTAGACATGATCGTTCTCCTCGTCACCGTAGCGTGAGTCGCAGTCCTAGTCCACATAAACGTGATCGACGCTCTGACAGTGAAGAAGATTATCGCCGTCGTCGTAGTCCAAGTCCACGTAAACGTGATCGACGCTCTGACAGTGAAGAAGACTATCGCCGTCGTCGTAGTCCAAGTCCACGTAAACGTGATCGACGCTCTGACAGTGAAGAAGACTATCGCCGTCGTCGTAGTCCAAGTCCACGTAAACGTGATCGATATGACGATGATGATCGAAGACGGAGGAGACGACGTGATTATTAATAATAATAAAAATCCATACTTTTTCTTTAAAAAAAAAACTTTATTTACAATGGGGGGGGGAGGGGATTTTGAATAATCATAAGAAAAAAAAAAGGAGAAAGGAAAATTCTATAATTATTTTTTTTTAATAGGATCGTGGTGAAAATTTGTTGATTTTACATATAAACCATTTAAGCTTGTTCACAAACCCAACCACATACTCGCTTATCATCTTTCACTAATTGCCAAGTATCCCAATAATGTAAATCTAATTTAAGTGCTGCTACACGAACGGTTTCATTCCTGCTTACTGTCTTGATACGAATATATCCTTCATCATTATCATCATCATCATCATCGGTATCATCCGCACGAAGTGTATCTCCTTCACTAAATGATTCTTCACGTTTGGCTTGTTCTTCTTTACTTCGTTGCACTGGCGGAATATAACTGGGTCGACGTCGACGCATCAATTCAGATTCATGATCATGAACAACCTTGAGGAATGAATCTAAATCATGTATTGGTTTACCATTCACTTCAACAATCCATACACCGGGTCGTAATACATTAGATGCGGGTGAACCATACAATGTACATGATACATAAACACCATCAGGCACATTACGTACTTGTTCAAGTACAGCTTTATAAGGACGTTGAATTAAAGCACCTTGCCATCCAACAACACGTGTTGTTTCATAATCACTAAATTGACTCATAGGTACTGTCACTTCCATTTCCTTGCCATTACGTAAAACGACCATATCCACACTCTCCTTGCCATCATCATGAATGGTCATCAATTCCGACATACGTGTTACCAATCGACCATTGATACTCAAAACAACATCACCCACATTCAATACCTTGGCCGATGGACTACGTTCATCCAAAATACTCAAAACATACAATAATGTATGTCTTGTACTTCCACTTTGTTCGACTTTTTTAACCCATTCATCCGTTAATCCCAAAGTACGTGCAGCAGCAATACGCATTGTCCAGAATTCAACATCCAGACCTTTGAATACGACCTTGTCACCGTGCAAAAAGTGTTCCACAGCAGGCTTGACCAATTTTGTAGGAAGTCCAGACATGAATGAAATATCTTTACCTTTTTCATTCTGAGAAGAGTAACTCACCCACAAGGCTTGCACTTTTCCATCTTCTGTAGTTAATAAACCTCCTTGTGAATTAAATGGGTCATCTATTTTGACACCTTCTACATTCATGGCACGCCATCGTGGAGGAGAACATTCGCGTGTACCAATATTGGATACACCACTGATATTGGTCTTTTTTGTGTTTACACTTTGATCACTACCCATACCAGTGAAATAAACTTCATCGCCTTGATTTAAGTCTGTATCACTAAATTCAATAGCATCCACAGGTGTTTCACCAATCAAGGATGGATCATAGGTTAAAATGACAAAATTGTAGAATGGATGCAAGAATAAGAGTTTTCCAGGAATAATGATGCTGTTGGCAAATGTAATCATGATATCACCCAAGCTAATAGGAATTGTATCACGATCACAAACAATAAGGGGTGGATTTTTAGATACAATAAAACCTGTACCATAAAATTGGGTAGCTTTCATACCATCGACCAAGTAAGGAAGATAAAAGTCAATGGCAACAAAGGATGGTAAAAGCTTTTTGGAAAGTTCCATGGAAGAATCAAGAGGTGGCAAAGATGCAGTAGATGGTTTGTAAGGTGGAGCATCAGGTGGAGGGGGCATTTCTGTGTATTCCCAAATACCATCTTGATCTATTATATAATATAAATTAAAAATAATGAATTAAAAAAAATTGGTTTTGAAAATATATTGAAAAGAACTTACCATTTCTAACAGCCAATCTAAATTTATGCCAATGTCGATCTACATGCATAATCATTACTTTATCTTTATATGCTTTGTGTAAAGCATAAAACCTACGTATCAAATATTATATATATATATATAATAAAAAAAAACAAATCAACATCTTTCTTCATATTCCTCTCTCCCAACCTTTTTTTTTTTAACTTTATAAATAAAAAGATTAATTATTATTTACCGAATAGGTACACGAGCACCATCAGATAATGTTTGCATAGCATCAATAAATGCATCCAAATTAGGTGTTGGAATATTATTCACACTAACAATAATACTTTTACGCCATGCACTCGCACTTGCCAACATATGACCCGATGTAGCCACATAAACACCAGCAACAGGTTGTGAATAAGATTTAGCCAATTGATATGATAAATCATGTACAACACCACCACCAATTTCAACAAATCGATTAGGTGTAATTTCATGTAGATCCTGAACCAACAATGTTACATCTTGAACTTTCTTGCCACGTGAAATGGTTAATTTCATTTGTTCTCCAACTGAATTATCAATGACTTCAAAAAGGGAAATAAAATGGGGTACCATATGGCCATTACAACCAATAATGATATCACCAGGAACTAAAATACCATCCGCAGGTCCTTTAGGTAATAAGGATCGAACTACCAACATACCCGTCTCATCTGAGAAGCGAGTACGTACTTTTTCTTCAATGTGTGCTTTTAATCCAAGACGACGTACTTCATTATAAGGAAGATATTCAAATTCGGTTTGAAGAGTACCACGAGGGACTTGTTCTTCTTGTTGTATATATCCCAATGCACGTTTGACTCGATCTAATGGAAGATAATAACTTGAAGATGCACGACTGGCACCACCTGCATTAAGAGCTACTGCATGTCCATCAATGTCAAGTACAGGACTACCTGATGATCCTCCACTTGTTCCTGATGCTGCTTGTAAATAAAATGTATTAAAATCATTGTATTCACCAATACCATATTCAGGTGCACTATAATAAATATATATGAGTATATTGGATTATGATATACATATACATATTATTATTATTATTATTATTATTATTTCTTTCAAAACTCGAAATTATAAAAAAATAAAAAAAAAATGATTTTAATTTTTTTTTTTTTTTACCGTCGATCCAAACGAGCAAGTGTTCCAGCAAGAATACTTAATTTTTCTCCTGCATCATTTCTATAAAAAAATAAACGGATGTTTAAATTTTTTCTGGCATAATTTTTTATATCCCTTACTTTTTCCCCACACAACCTCATACATAAAAAAAAAAAAAGAAAAGATGAAACGTACCCAACAACTCTTATATCTAAGCCAACTTTAGCTCTTTCAGGACTAAGTTCAATTTCTTGAGTTTCCATAAACTTGATTTTACTAGGATCAAACTATTTTTTGTTACAAAAAAAAAAAAGAGTACCCATTTAGTTTTTTTTTTTTCTGTCATGTTTCAAAATCACACAACTTTTTTTTTTTTATTTATTTACCTTCATAAAACCAAAATCATGAACAGGATCTCGGTAAACTGGTTTAAGATCCACTTCTTCATAATTTGTTAATACTGCTTGAGCAACAATGGGAGCAGGTGAAACAACATGACGATTGGTTAAAATAATACCATGTTCAGCATCTACAATAAACCCAGTTGCGGTATAACCACCTGTATATTCAAAATAATAAGAAGAAAGAGTCAGTTTTTTTTTTTCCTTCCTTTAAAGAAAAACCTTTTTTTTTTTTTTTTTTTTTTTTTTTACCTGAAGTTTCTGTATCAAAACTACGAACATGACTTGCTTTAATCGAAACAATAGCTTTAATAGCTTTTTCCAAAGTAGGTTCCCAAGATCGAGCTTTATAAGGTACATTTGTTCCAGTGGAAGGTGTATAACCAACAGTAGTAGATTCATCTACAACAGCTGGACCAAAATGATAATCCACAGGTAAACGAGGGGGTAAATTACTTGTAAAACCACTGGAAGCTAAAGATTTCGAACGTCCACGTAACGCTTTACCATCGATACCTCCAAGACCTTGTTGTTCATATCCTGTAGATGTTGTAACACTTTCAGAGGGTGCACGTAAATTAGAATTTATATCACCTGCAATAGCTGGACTAGGTGATTGAACGGTTCCTCGTGAAGTAGAATTTGCCACAAGTGGATGTCGTAAGTCATCCATAATAAAATGAAGAAAAAAGATTTAATGTAAAAAGGAAAAAAGGGAAAACTAAAAAAAAAAAAATTCTTTATCACGCACCCATCCCATCCAAAAAAAAAAAATTGTTTTCATCCGTTGATTAGTTACTGTTATCTTTTTTTTTATCTCTTTGTACTTTATTATAAAAAAAAAGATACCTTTTGTCGTTTCTATATAGCTCTGGGGAGAGAGAGAGAGAGAGAAAGAGAATATAGGAGAAAAGAAAAGAAGAGAGTTCAAAAAAGAAAGAAAAAAAAAATCCAAGTTCATGCATGATATCGATATAACGTCACTTTAAACCGCTGCTCCGACGAGGATTTTTCCAAAAAAAAACGCCCACCTTTTTTTTTCATTCTTTTAATAACATTGTACGACGATAAAAAAAAAATTTGTTTGCTGTTGTCTATGGCAACCAGATCTTACTACAAAAAAATCTATTTGAACGTTGAGATATATATATAAACATAAATGTTGTTTTGTTTTTTGTTGTCATGGATAGAATTATATAATAATATCTTTTATAAACCTATATAACTTTTTAAATAAACATTGAGTAACCTATTGTTTTTTTTTTTTTTTTTTGGGCCAAGATTCTACTTTGAATTTTTTGATTAATCATTGGTCGGGTTTTTGTCTTTTTTTTTGCAAGGGAAAAGTAATAATGAAACCAAGCCAGACATATACCAAATAATAATTTTTTTCTTTAATGATTAAAAAAAAAATGGTATTTCATCCCATTATTTACGTACGTACACATCAAATTAGATACTGCAATTAGGATCTTCGCTCTCAGGTGTGGGGTTTCAAATATTCCCAAATCACGATTGCTTGTCCTACATATTTTATATAAATAGAGCGGAGCTTCCTTTTTTTCTTCTTGTTCTGCATTTATGTTTATTTGACATATTTCCCATATCTTTTAATTTTTAATATAGTTATTGTTAATTAGTACGTCATTTATAAATTGTACCTAATTTTTTTTTTCATATTGAATATAGTATGCACATTGTGACAATGACCCCCCATGTGATCAAGCCATTTACACAACGTTTGGTGATTTCTAGTGCCTTTCTGGCTGGTAATCTTTTGGTGACTTTTTTTTTTTTTGTTACTAGTGGTATAGACTGTCTTGTTCTTACCCTATTTATGATAAGTGTAATACAGGCACGTAGCAATACAGTGAAAACGGTAAATATCGTCACTTTGTGGGGAAAAAAAATAAATGTTCATGAATAAAATTCGCTTTGTCAAAGAAATTGTATTGAGGAGAAATGCCACAATTTAAGTTAAATCCAATTATCCAGAAAAAATAATATAAACTTGAATTTAATAGGAGTCATCTCTTTTATTTTATTTTTCTTTAATAAAAGGTAATAACAAACATTCTCTTTTTACAACGATGGACTAAAATGATTGTTGATCGGTATACTGGATGATTGAAAAACTATAATAAATGATCAACAAAATGCTATTTGTAACTCAGCTTCACCGATTATTTCTTTGTTCAAACTAATATAAATAAAGGGGTTTCATTGATGCTATACTATTCGTAAAGATAATAAAAAGTGAGAGAAGAAATAGTCTCTGACAACAATAAGTCTCTGCTCTCTAGTGCTTTATGTTTTATCTCACTGCCTCAACATTCACTTTAGCCGTGCCCAAAAAAGTCACCAAAACCTTTTTTATAATAGTTGAAAACTTACTCATCAAAAAGTTTTATATTGAAAAAGAAGTAATAAATGTATCCAATGATTAATTTGTGTAAAATTAAAGTAGTTTTTTTTTAATAACATAAAAATAAAAGTAATATCCAAGTTAACTGGTAGATTTATAATATGTAACCAGATAAAGCAGTACAAACAATTGATTAGTGGGTATAGAAAAGAAATAGACAAAGGGTAGTACGTAATAGACAAAAGAAAATTCGTTATTTTATCACAATAACTGCTTTTTTTTTTCTTATTATGTAAATGCGATGACAATTCTTTTCCATGAACGAATATACCATGGACCTGTCAATTTAGGTATTTCTTGAGGTTCAAATGATATATCTGATCGACCTGTATCCAAATCAATATCTTTTAATGGAATTACTTTGGATTTGGTAAATATCTTGAGTAGAACGAATCCAATGACACATAAAAATAATCCTAAATATTGTCCAATCATACCCACAGCGCTAGGTGGATTAAAATATTTATAGCCTGTAAATACAGCAATTAAAGGACAAACAATGACATCCAATATATCACCTAAAGGATGCCATGGTGCTGTCATTGGTAAATCTTTGAAATCACGATTTTGTAACTTGAATGCTCGACGGAAACGAAAATGAGCTATACAGATGCCACACCAAGTTATCAAAACAGCCACACCAGGAAGTTTGGTCAACACTGTAAAAAGGGCTCTTCCAGGAATAAAAAATGTGGAAAATGTAATCAGGCTTACAAGAGATGTACAAATGAGGGCATACACAGGAACACCCCGTTTTGAAATGTAACCTATATATTATTATTACGTATTAAGAAGAGTTACACTGAATTTTTGTTATTCTAAAAGAAAACTTACAAAGTTTACTCCATGCAATATTCTCTATGTATTCGAATACGTAGAAATAAAAAAAATATATTTATCGTTATTATGAGTCAGTTACTATCTTTCAATGATTCTTTTTTATAAATTATTATTGATGTTATTATTAACCTTGAGCAAGGGCTAACAATGTACGACTTGCCACATATAATCCACTATTTGCACATGAAATTACCTATATATATATATAGGTATATGTAATATACGACAATTGAAAAATATATTTGTTTATCATCTATTTCTGCTACGTAACGTAGCTATAAATCTGATTATTAAAAATATTTGTAGTGAAAATATAACTTACAGTAATTAAAATAATAGCATTCATAATATGTGCCACACTATCGAGATTTCCTTTGGAAAATACAATAGTGAATGGTGAAACTGTTGTTAAATGGGGTACCTCGGTTGATGATGTTGGACTTGTACTGTCTTCATTCTTTAATAAACTAGCTATATTTCATCATTATTATTATATATACGTGAAATATATATTTTTTTTCTCTTTCAACTTTACAAATTAATTTTTTTTTTTTTTACTTACGATCAGTATATGGAATTACCATTCCCATGACAAAAACTATACGTAAAAAAAAATTGTTAACTCAATGTATAAGTTTTATATAATATAATTAGTAGTTGGTTATTATCATACGTACTTGATCCGATATAAAAAATAACAATACGCCAAAATACATTTTTAATGGCTCTTGGTACATCCTTTATACAAAAAAAAAAGTTATAGATAATCAATTTAAAACAGACATCTATTAAATAGATTCTTTTAATAATAGTAAACTTTTATTTTACCTTTCTTGGATTACCAGCTTCACCGGCCTATAAGTATATATATATTTTAAAAAAAAAATTAATACTGTCATTTGAAAATTTGTATTGAATCAATAGATATTTTACCGTAATGCCAACAATTTCAGTTCCTAATTTGTATGCGTAGATACATATAAAAAGGGAAATGTTACTTTATGTACGTACGTAAGAAAAAAAAAAACTCGAATTTTATTTATAACTATCAATTACACTTTTTTTTTTAAATACCTTGCATACTAAACGAAGCAAGAATAAGTGAATCAAAAATGCCTTGTACTCCATTTGGAAAAGCTCCTGGATCAGACCAATATTTAAAACCATATACTTCACCTCTTTTTGTTCATTTTATTATTAATTCGTATGTTTTTTTTTTCATTTAATTAGCTTAGTTTATTATTACTTACCCAATAAGTCCACCTGATACAAAACAGCCAACAATAATAAATATAATAACTGCAAGAATTTTTATCTATATTATAAAAGAAAATGGGTTTTTATATAAACTATTATTATTATTATTGAATACGTATTTCTTCACTAGTACAAAAATTATTCAATGATTATTTAGAAAAGTTTACCAAACTAAACCAATATTCAGTTTCACCATAACTTCGAGCACCCAACATATTAATTATTAAAATAATAGCAAGTGAAATACCAGACCCTTTTTTTTTTTTTTTTTATAAACATGTTAGATTTCCAACCAATGCTAGTTTATATAATGCAACATTTTTAAACTTACAAGCCCAATCTGGTAATTCGTTTGGCCAATAATTCATAATTATAGGAACAGCCGCGAGTTCACTTGCTACAACCACTGACCATGTGGCCCTATACGTAGAATAATATTATTTTATTATTTACTTAATTCTGTACATACACTCAACAAAAAAAAAAAATATTACCAATAATTATAACCAATCATTGTACCAAATGAATTATCAACAAATCTTCGACAAAAAATTGTAAAAGAACCAGATACAGGTATATAAGTTGACATTTCTCCTAAAGAATAAGCTACCCAAAAGACTAATATTCCAATCAATCCATACGCTACGTACGTTTACGTTTACATATTTATCATATTTATAAAATCATTTTTGTTTTGTTATTGGGGGAAAATCATAATTTATATATATATATATAAAAACAATAATAATATTGAGTATCTTGAATGTGAGAATTTTTCTTCTGTTTCAGAATATTTTATATAATTACGTAAGAGAATACCATTTACCTATAAGCGCACCTCCAGGACCTTTAAAATTAGATAAAAAATGTTGTTAGTTTCTTTTATTGTTGTCAAAAATAAATAAATAAAGGTATATAAAACGTACCAGCCTGATTAAGATTTGCTCCAGATGATAAAAAAAGACCTTGACCAATGACACCACCTAATGATATCATCTTTTTTTTTTTTTTTTTTTTCACTCATTAATAATTATTATTGCCTAAAAAAAAAAATAGAGTACAATTATAATAACAATAGAGGAAAGGGAAATACATACAGCTAAATGTCGAGATTTTAATGAACGTTTAAGTTGTTGTTGTGAAGAAGCTTTACTCATAATCGATTGTGTTCTTACACTTTTATTATCAGGATCAAGATCATATGGATCATCATTTATAATAATATCAGGTCCTTTTCGTGATTCAGTTACTGCTGAAAATCCACCACTACTTCTTCCTATCATTTCTTCAGCTGATGAACTATCTCCATATTTTTCTCTGTCAAAAATCATATCGTACATATGTTTTAATAAATTAATAATATAAAGAAAAAGAGGAAGAGAGAGAGAGAGAGAGGAAGTAAAAAAAAAAAAAAAAAAAAGCCTGGTTAAAATTATTAGGATGTGGCGCATATGTAACCATATTCTATGTAATACAAAAATATAAATAAATAAAAAAAAAAAAAACAGAAATATGGGAGACTCAGCATAAACTTAAAGAGGCATAAGACAGGCGTTGGTAAAGTAGAATATGTGAAATACTAATCCATATTTAGTGGTACATAAAGAAAAAAATAGAATATCAAGAAAGCTCAAAACCTTTTGAGTCAGTCAGATGGATTCTATAATTTTTATTTTTAATAATCAATATGAATTATTAATTCTACGTACGTCATTGAAAAATATGATGTAGAATACCTTTTTCATTTGCTTGGAGATAAAAAAAAAAAAAAAAAAAAAAAAAAAAAAAAAGCGAGAAATAATTTATATTTTTTTATGAAAGAAGAAAAAGATACTTTGTGTAAATGTTTATTAATAAACAAGGAAAAAGTCTTCCAAACAACACAAGCCATATCAAAAAGAGAGAACAAGAGGGATGTTTAATATTATAGTTGTTAGAACACAAGCGTCATTTGATATAAATAAAAGATAATATTATTAGCAAAGAGTCGTGCGCCAACAAAAAGAAAAAAAAAAAAAGCACGGTGCTCATAATTATGATCATCAGCAGAACATAACGAACGACTAAAAGTAAAATATATGTTACCAATGATATTTATAAATATAATGAAATTTGTTGGGGGGTAACATAACTAGTTTTTTTTTTTTTTGCTTTCATCTCCCAGACAACTTATTTAGCATAAATAGCACGTCTTTATATATATATAAAACAATGGTAAATATATCCAAGTGCTTTAGAAATATGAATTCCTTTAGTTTTCTTTCTTTCTCTTATGTATATATGTTTCAAACAAAAATGTTTTGTGTTTAAGTTTTGATTGAATTGACTTTGCTAAATTTGGGAACACAGCCATCTCTTAACAAAAAAAAAAAAAGGATCATGCATATAAAAAAAGTTGGAATTTGGCTGTACATTTAATAAACAATGGGTGTGTATAAATGCTCTCCAATTGAGCCATTAAACCTTAAATAATTTAAGCCATCATTTTTTTTTTTTATAAAATTGAGCATCACCACTCTCAAATATAGTTATTATTCTTTTGATTTGAGAGAGAGAGAGATATGTAGGTTTTCTGGTCATAGGTGGGGGGGTGGGATAATTTGTTTTTTTTTTATGTGTGTACATTAGGCGCATAACATTGGAAAAAAAAAAGATTAATAAAAATGGAAAAAAAAACAAGTGGTAAAATATTTCAATAAAAAATATAATTTGTAAACGATGTTAGAATGAAGAAGTAGAGAAAGTGTGGTAAGCTTATAGACCGCTTTTTTTTTTCGTATTTTGATGACCAAAACCGATCACGACATTTTTTTGTTCTTTTACAGGTATTGCATTAAAATGAGACATGAATCCACTTTTCGAGGAGGTGCATTTTTACAATAGCGTTTTTTTTTTTTTGAACGGTTCTGTAGCGGTGTAGGACTATTACCATAAGGTTGCTCAACATGTTTATTCGCAGTAAACTAAGGATAGACGATAACATGGCAGAGCACATTCAGGAAACCATAATCGTGTTTTATTATCATATCTTCTCGAGTCTCTGTCCTTTATATCTAACTTTTTATACAATACTTTCTTATACAAACTGAACTATCAAACCCAATTGTTAGTATACAATCATCGGCCATGCATTATTACAGTCCTTGAGCACTCACTACTATCATAAATAGAACAATATCTTATTTGGCGCTTATTTATATATGTTGATGAGATGGAAGATGGAACAATTGGATTATTAGATGATACGCTGTTTGTATTTGTGTAAAATGCTAATAAAGTATTATTAAGTACAGCAGTATTGTAGTGACCGTGGTGGTATCTATTCATGTTGATGATTAGTATAGTATATGATTGTCGCAAGGAAGGTCTTGGTAAAATCAATAATGATGTTCGTGATGGTATTGGTAAACGGATTTATCAAAGTTTTCGTTGATATTAGCCTTATATTTAAAGTATGTATAGGTTGTTGTTCAGATGAAGGTAGTACTGTATTTGAATTATTGGTGGTATAATTAGAGTTTACGATTATTGCAGCGAGCTTGTTCCATTCGAGGAGCTTTGAATGGTAATAACGATAATGCTGATTTAGCTGTTCGCTTTCGAGTTAAAGACTAGACTCTTTTACGTACGTTTTCACAGATTGTATAATGAATACTGAACGTGTTGATATATGTATACTTTTATCCTTTCGAATATTTTCGTACGTTTTTTTTTCTTTAATTGTTCTGGTGTTTTATAAGTCTATTATCTCCCCATTAGCTTCAACTGACCAAAGTTTCACCAATATTAGATTCCAACCTGGATCCTTTGCTGTTGCCCAATCATACAACTTTTTCTAAATCCAAGACGTCTTGTTTCGTATGAAATGCGTGTCACCATGTATTTTATGCCATTTTACAATTTAATAAGTGCTGGCTTGAAATTCTTATTAGTCTTAAAAACCTTCGTCTCCGCACCCCCCCTCCCCCCTCGCATTTTTTTTTTTTTAAATTTCGCGTGAAAATAACTTTCTGCTTTCCATATTCTTTTGTTTAGGACAATGCGATTCATTGCGTCCCGTTTGCGATCTATTCCACTCACAACTCATTTACGTGCCTCTACCCAATGCACACCGACAAGAGCATTACTTTATACACGCGCCATTCCACGATCGTTTACAACACAATCGTTTCGAACGTCCACTTTATTGACTCAACAATCAGTCAAGAGTCACAGCAGTAATATTTGTCAATTTCATACATCGCGTGTAAATTCGGCTGCCATCCCAAAATTTACAAATCGTCTTGTTAATGAAAAAAGTCCCTATCTTTTGGTATATAGTATATATATTGCGTTTCGTAAAGAGGAGGAGGAGGGGGGGGTTGGCGCATTTATAAAAAAAAAAAGAGCCGATAAGCTGATTAATTTTATTTTTATTTATTTTTATTTTTCTGCACACTATCTTAGCAACATGGTAACGTGACACAAAATTGTTATGCGTCCTTTTTTTTTTTTAATACCTATTCTTTATTAATTAAATATCTTTCTGACCTTACTTTCTAGCACATAATCCAGTGGATTGGTATCCATGGGGAAAAGAAGCTTTTGATAAAGCTATACAAGAGAATAAACCTATTTTCTTGAGTATTGGTTATAGTACTTGTCAGTAAGTGAATTTTTTTATCATATAAAAATAAGGCTATAGCCATATAATATATATATATATATATATATTAAAAACAATATGTTTAGTTGGTGTCACGTTATGGAACATGAATCCTTTCAAAATGAAGAAACAGCCAAGTTTATGAATGAACATTTCGTTAATATCAAAGGTAAAAATCAGCCATTCAATTTTGAATCAATAGAACAGATTAAAGAAAAAAGTTTATTTTTACAGAAAAAAGTAAACATTGTTTTTTTTTTCTTTTTATGATAGTGGATAGAGAAGAAAATCCAGCAGTTGATAAATTGTATATGACTTATATCCAATTAATTTCTGGTCGTGGTGGTTGGCCAATGTCTGTCTTTCTCACTCCTGAATTATCACCCTTTTTCGGTGGTACTTATTTTCCTCCAGGTGATCAATATGGAACACCCGGTTTCCGTACATTGTTACAACGTGTTTCTGAAGTTTGGGAAAGTGCAGAAGACAAGGTGAGAGAGGATGCTGAATCGACCATTTCTCAGCTCCGTTCCTATGCCAGTAGCAAGCCATTAGATGTGGAAAATGCAGCTAGTATGATTCATCCAGAATATATTGTATCGGCTGCCTATCAACATTTTAATAAAGAATTTGATACTGAACAAGGTGGATTCACCGGTGCTCCCAAGTTTCCTACTCCCGTTCAATTCCAATTTTTGTTTGAATATTTTGCTTATAACCAAAAAAGTGAAAATGAATCAGAAAATGCTCAAAAGGCTCTTGATATGGCATTGTTCACTCTCAAGGTAGTAGATAGATATATAAGATAGAAGATGGATGATTTATGTAGGCTAGATAATAGTAATTCTCTTTTTCTGTTCTTTTTTTTTTCTTTAGAAAATAGCAATGGGTGGTATCCGCGGTAAGAATATCTAGAACAAGGAAGAACATTCTTTTTTGAGTGATGTATATATATTTTAATATGTTTTTATTTTTTATATTTTTTTTTTTTTTTTGGATGAATTAGATCATGTTGGTAGTGGGTTCCATAGGTAAGTTATACAACCCTGTATAATCGGTTGATATAGATATAATAGATATTACGGAAATCTTACAATTACTTCTTTTTTTTTTATGTGTGTTTAATAACAGATATAGCACAGACAAATATTGGCATGTGCCTCATTTTGAAAAGATGCTTTATGATCAAGCTCAATTACTTTCTGCCTATACTTCCGCTTATTTAATTTCTAAAGACCAAGGTTTTGCAAATGTAGCCAAAGATATTATCCATTATGTTTCAACAGATCTTAAAAACCCTGCTGGTGGTTTCTATTCTGCTGAAGATGCAGATTCACTCCCAACATCTCGATCTTCAAAAAAACTTGGTAATAAGAATAGATCAACGACATAGTTAAAGCCGTAGTAGAGAATAGATTTGTATATTGAGTTTGTATGTGAATTTTATTTTGTAGAAGGAGCTTTCTATGTTTGGGAAATGGAACAATTAGAAGATATCCTTGGATCTAAATCAGCCAAGGTATTTAATAAGTATTATGGTGTTCAAAAGGATGGTAATGTCGATCCTGCTCAAGACCCTCAAAATGAACTAATGATGCAGGTAATAATAATAATAAGAAAAAAAACCCCCCCATCATGTTATGCTTGTTTCCTTTATTAACGGGTAAAGAATTATTTAGAATGTATTGGCTGAAGAAGAGTCTGTGGATAATGTTGCTAAAGAACTTGGTATGACAGCTGAAGAAGTAAGTTCCATTCTTGAAGAATCAAAGTTCAAACTGAAAAAGTTTAGAGATGAAAACAGACCAAAACCTCATTGTGATGACAAGGTAAATGTAACTCTATTTAATAAATAATATGAAAAAATAATAATAATAAAAAAAAGATGACACCATGATTCACGAAAAACAATAATTTTATTTATTGTTTTAGATTTTAACTTCATGGAATGGTGAGTAAAAAAAAAAGTATGGCTGGGGGGGGGATAGAATGAGATAAAAAAAGAAAGTCTTTTCTAGATATTAACAATAGTTATTTTAATGATGCATGTTGATATGGTATACCAGGATTAATGATTTCTGGTTTGGCTCAAGCTGCAAATGCTTTCCAAGATAAAGAAATTTTAAATCTTGCTGTTCATGCTGCTGATTTCATTCATAAGGAATTATATGAATCAAAGACGGGTACTCTTTTACGTAGTTATAGATCCGGTCCATCTGATATTGAAGGTTTTCTCGATGACTACAGGTAAATAAATAGCATTAAAATAAAAAATGTAATTTATGACTTTTATGCCACCTCCCCCCCCCCCAAAAAAAAAAAACGAACCTAATCTTATATGTTAAAAAAAATTTTTTTTTTACAAGTTATATGATCCAAGGTCTTTTGGATTTATATGAAGCAACATATGAAGAAAAGTGGATTAGTTGGGCATATGATCTTCAACAAAAACAAAATGAATTATTCTATGATAATGAAAGCGGTGGTTTCTTTAATGTACAAGCCAATGATAAGAGTATTCTTGTTCGACTTAAAGATGGTAAATAATAAGGATATATATTTTGTATATATACTGAATGACTCATTATTTTTATTTTTTTATTTTTTTCTTAGAACAAGACGGTGCTGAACCTTCAGCGTAAGTAAAAGTGAATAAAAACATGATGATACAGAATAGGGATTAGTATAGTAATAATTTTTCTTTTTTTTTTTTTTCAATGGCGATTATCTTGGTATATTTATAGAAATGCTGTATCCTTGAGAAATCTTGTAAGACTTGGTACTATCTTGGAACAAGAGGATTATGTTGTCAAGGCTAGAAATACTATTGGTTCGTTTGCCAACAGTGTTTCTAAATATCCATTTGCTATGCCAAGTCTTTTAGGATCATTCCTTCTCATGGTGAACGGTGTCAAACAGGTAAAATATATATATATATATATATCTATTGAATATGTATCCTCTTTCTATTATTTCCAATATTCATATTCGATCCTTTGTTATGATCATTAGATTGTTTTGACTGGAAAGGATGAAAAAGAGTTGGCACCTTTCAAAAAAATTGTTTCACAAGCCTTTGTACCTAATAAGGTCTCTGTTCAAGCCAAAGAAGGTGGACTTATTGCAGAAAAGAATCCAATTGTTGCACAATTAGCAAGTAACGATAAAGCAGCTGCTTATGTTTGCGAAAACTTCACTTGTGGATTACCTGTTGAAGATATCAATGAATTTAGAGCAAAAATTGAATTTTAAAATATGTATATAGGATAACAAAAATGATACTTTTTCTTTATTACTGTTTTTTTTTTAAACAAGCACAAAAAAATAAAAGTTATAACAATAAAGAAAAAAAAAAAAAGTAATATTTGAAAGAAAGGATAAAATTAATAATAATAGTGTTTACAATTGTTTGCAAGTAGAGGAAACTTGATTACTGTACGTATTTCACAAATTAAAGAAAAAAAATATGATATAGTACGTATTTTGATATTCCTCTGTTAAAGAGTCGACTTAGCACTTAAAGGGAATATTACATTGTCTACACCAAGAGGGACAGCCACCAGAGCAACAACCATAAGAGGAACATGAAGCCGGAAGACATGCACCTGTATAATGAACAATGATAATAGATTAGTTGTGTTGAAGTCTATTTTTTTTTTTTTACTACGTACTAGATGTGTTATAAGAATGTGTATATATGTCATAGTACTTACGTTCAACAAGATGATGAAGAGGAGCAGCTTCTTCAGGGGCAGGGACAGCATTGACAGCAACAATGGCAAGAGTCAACAAAGCAAAGGCAGCACAAAATTTCATGGTGTTATAAAAGATATTATGAATTTGAAGGGAAATATTGATATGGAATAATTGGTTGTATCAATCTTTATATATGTTTTTTTTTTTTTTTTTTCAATTTCATTCATTTCTTGTCTAGTAACATGATCTACTAAATGATGATTGCTATAAGCTCACTCTTTATTAGTATACAACTGAGCATTATTAATTGAGACAACAGTGATTTTATGATCTAAAGAATGCCTTTTTTTTTTTATGCGTTATTCTTTACGTAGAACAGTCCTTAATTAATAAGAAAAGTATATGTAATGTTTGCTACCACACAACATTCTTTGACAGATTTTAAACCCAACTGCTTTAATGTTATGAATCTTAACAATAACATAATAAATACCTATTTATATATAAAAAAAAGCAATTAATACAAATAATAAAGTTGTTCCAATCGATCACTCAGATTACTTGTTGATTACATAAATGGTTTGAATTACGGTGATAATGGTTTATTTTGGGATATTAATTACATAATAGCAATACACAGTTGCATATAAATATATATATTTTGCGCTTTTTTTTTTTTTTTTTTATACGTATAGATGTATTTTATACATTGAAGTTACAGACGACACGATACGTTTGTCCACGAATAACTGCTTCTACTCTTAATTCCACTTCACCAAAATACATCTATGTTAATTAACAAAACAGAGATATAATAATTAGTAAAAGTATTATCCAGTGGTTATTTTCATATATATATATATGTATATTCATTATTATGACTCTTCACTGATAATATGGTGTTTTTATGTTACCTTAATAATTAATTCAATTTGTTCTCCTTCTACAGCATCGGGGATTTCCGGCATGGGGATTTCAAAATGGAATACTTTTCGCACACCAGATTGTAAAGTGTATCGAGGTTCTTCTTCGGTGTTAGCTGCAAAAAAGGTACATTCTGTGGGACAGGGATAAAATGTGGTATATTTTTGGGTCACGCAGCTGTCGATGTCTAAAACATAATAAAAATTGTAAAATGGGGAAATGACTCTTTAGAAATTTCATGCTCTTTCTTTTTTTTTAAAGAGATCACAATACTATCTTAAATTGGCATGATTATAAGAATCATCTTATTATTTTACCTAATGGTTGTCCGCGTGGAACAAAAACAGAGAATCGATTATCACATCGAATACTTCCATCTCTTCTCACAATCTTATATTCTTCAGGATCAATACCTTCTACAAAAGTATTGGTAATATCAATACCATACCAATATCTCGGTACACGTGTTGTTACTTTGGTAGGGTTCATACCAAAATAAGCAGCACCACGAGCAACCGCCAATTCTGTACGTATAAAAAAAATTAAAAAGGATATTAATTTCATTGTGATCCAATACTTGTGTTTAAGAACATATTGCACAATCCAATGTAGTAGTAATATTATTGCTATCTATATTTTACCTGCACGATACGGTGTGACTACCTTGATACCATATCTTTTATACTCCTCAGTAATTCGGTTTTGAAGATAATGAGAAGCACCAAAACCACCTACGGTGAAAATAGCTTTAAGGTTATGTGTTTGTTGTTTTTGTTTATGAACAAGGGCAAGCACTTCTTGAACCACAGGTTCAAAAACTTTTTCTTTGAGTTCTGTCACTGAGAATCGTAATACACCTTCATCTAAACCAATATCAGGATTGGTATGTTCAGTAGTACCCAGATTCATTGGTAAATTCATAAATAAATCATCAGTACCATCAAAGGATGGTTTAAGAGTATCTATATATACGAGAATTATAATTATCATACAAAAAAAAAAAAGAAACAAAGTTATATATTATATCTTGGTCAACTTCTTTGAAAAATTACCAAAAAAAGAAATGTATCTCCATTTCCCCCTCCCCTTTTTATATAAATATAGATTTTTACCAATAAAAGTTTCCATCATGTTTTCTAATGCAGCTGGTGGAATTGGATCAACAAGTTTCTTAAGTTTACTTCTCAAGAGTTTACGCATTCTTTTATCGACAAATGCAGAACCACATGATTTTCCCATACCCTTTGTACTTTCCTTGAACTGACGGTTACCATCAGCATCCATCTTTACACTGAAAACAATTAAATCGACCGTTCCACCTTTTTTTTTTTTTTTTTTTACGCAATTACCCATACAATTATTAGATAAGTAAAAAAAAAAAAAAATGACTGAGATAAATAGAACATAACATGTAATAATACTTTTAAACTTACCACCAGCATCACAAATCATAAATTCATCACCATCCTCCATATCAAATTGTTCACATGTCTTTTCACAATAAATAGCTGCAGCTTCTGGTTCCGAAATAAGCATTAATCGATCATGATGATCCTCTTCATTGATAATTCCTGCAAGAATTGCTGCATCCCGCATTGCTTGTTTTGATTTATCTGACCACATGGCTGGAACCTATCATTATTATTATTATTTTTTATTATATTACTGTTCTTTTAGTCATGTCATGTCATGTCATGCAATTTTATTTTATTTTTTTTAAAAAAAAAAACAATAATCCATTTCTTCCTTCCTATTCTTCACTTACAGTAATACAATAACGATATTTTCCTTCAAATTGTTGAGCAAATCCTCTTTTCATTTCCGTTAAAACATTATTATGGAATTCACGTAAATAATCTAATAAAATTTATATTAATTTTTTTTTTCCCCTTGTTGTTATCATGTCCACCAGTATATTAATAAACGAACCTCCAATAACGTTAACAGGTTTGAAACCACCAGGAATAGGTTTAAATACACCATTTAAACTATCATCAAGATATAATTTATATTGTTGCAATAATAAATAATTGGTTTTAGAGGGTGCTTTTTGTCGTTCTAATCGTGCTGCATTACCCCATGCTGCTAAAGTCTAATAGATTTATACATAAATCATTGAGCAAACCAAAAACTAAAAAAATAAAAATAAAAATAAAAAAAAACTAAACAAATATATATATATTCATATGTCTTGATTTGATCCATACTCGAGTATCACCGTTGTACAACTAAATTGAAAATAATTCATTAAATAAAAAGTAGGGTCTTTTTTTTTTTTTTTTTGTGTAAATACGAATATATTCTTTTGTTAATAAAAAAAAAAACAGGAATTGAAACTTACACTGATAGTGGGTGCCTAAAAAAAATATAATCATCATCATCATCATAACAAAATAAGTATATATTATCCAATCACTTTATCCTTTCAAAATTTATAGCGAGTCTATCTTTTGAAATTTTTATTAAAAACTTACTTTAGGATATTGGAAACCTGATTGCTTTGGCCTTTTTTTTTATTTTATTTTTATTTTATTTTATACAAATTAGAATTGAATTGAGTGTTTATTGAACCGAGATTGTTTTCATTTTATGAATAGATTTTCGTTTTTTTTTTTTTTTATTATTACCATGTTGTAATGTCAGTAACTTCTTGTTCAGATACGATACCATAAGCAGCGCCACTATAGGTAGTACCTGAAAAAAAAAAGAAAAGTTTGCGGGGAATAGGACCTCGGTATTAGAAAAAAAAAAGGTCTCGAAAACAATTTTGCATAAATAGTTATTTACCGAAATCAATGCCTACAACGACGCGATAATCACTAAGAGGATCAGAAGAAACCATGATGAATAAAAAATGAAATGGGAAGAGGCAAGAGAGGAAAAGTAAAATTTGGTTGTTTTAAAAGAATGACAAAGGTATTAGCTAGTGTAACATCAATGTTGAGTAGTACAAGCTAAGTTTTTGGTCTCTGAGCCACATCCCTTCTCTCTCAATAACTAGAGAGTTTTATATTGTCACTGTGTTTATATACTACAGTACTGAAATGGTTTTGTATCTTTTAATTCAATCACATAACAATATATAATTTTTCTGTAAAATTAAAAATTAAAAAAAAAAAAAAAAAAAACATTTGTTACCACCCAAGTTGTACACAAAAACTTTATTTTTTTGTAGCGCTCTGTCCTAATCTTTAAGTTATTGACATGTGTCTCTTATTGGTAACGCTGTAGAAATATGTACCCATTATAACACTGGAAAATCCTAAAAAGCACTTTTGGTATTGGGAAATTACACAATAGCACTGAAAAATTCGAATCTCATTCTATTTTGATAAGGATGCTTTTTACTTATCAACTACGTAAAAACATTGTAATTTACTAAGTACTGCAAATACCTTAATTATTACTGCGGGCAAACGTCCTTAAAAAAACATTCAACTTACTATACTGAAACTTCTATTGTATAAACATGTAGTTAGTATATATTATATATTTTATTAAAATGGATTATTATTTTTACTAATGTACAAAGAAGGGATGGTTGTTGTAATGGTTATAAATAAATGTGTGTTATATATTATGCTATATGTTATGTAATGTATAAATAAATAGTACGTATGAACTGTCTAGTAAAAAAAAAATGATTTGTTGAAATAGATAGTAATAAAACAAGAGTGGTAGTACGTAGTCTAGATAATGATAATAAAAACGCAACATTGTGTTTTCTAAAGGTGGGGGGGGGAGGGATAAGAGCAAAGTGAAAAAATGATGATGATGAGAATGAGAAGAAGAAAAAAAAAAGACAAAGGATTAAATGTGTAGTGTAGTATTATTATGGTGTAGTGATTGGGGAATAGGGTTTATCCAATAATACTTCCTGTAGAAAGTACTTTTTCAAGTTCATTGATATCTTTTGGATTACCACTGTTATTTTTCTTACTTCCACCAAAACGAGTATTTTTTGCACCTAATGCACAAATAACACCCACAGCAGCAGCAACTAAAGGCATATAAAAAACGTTTCGAAGTGCTTGCATATAAGCATGAATCATGGGTGGTTGGGTTTCATCTGGCATGTTTTTAAGATAAAGATAATTGGTATCTGCTCCATATTGATGTGCAACACTCTATAAATGATACGGACGTAGCAAAAAATAAGTGTTAGCAATACATTGATAAAGATGATATATCTGATTATATATATATTTATTTACCAAGATTTCGGGATCAACAAGAGACAATTCATGACTAAGGAATAAACCATACAATGTTTGACAAATAGCAACACCCTACATTATTATTTAATACGTATACGTATGAAAAAAGTCAATAACGAAACATGAAAAGGATATTCATCGTTTTTTTTTTTTTTTTTTTTTTTTTTTTTGTTAGTTTTACTTTTTCATATAAATTAATAATAATAGTAATGTTTTTTTAAAAACTTACAACTGAACAAGAAAGCATCATGAAAAAATTTGTCAAACTGGTAGCAACAGCAATAAGTTTTTTATCAGCTACAGTTTGTACACCCATAATTGTATTCTGTTGTGATAAACCGAATGCAAAACCTAGTTTTAACCCGAATAAGTTAAGAAAAATAAAGATTAGAAACTCATTTAAAATAAAAATAAAAATAAAAATAAATCAATACGTAGGAAATAATAGATAGAACTTTTACCACATAACATAAAGTAACACGATTGTTGTGCCCATGAACTATTTTCATTAACCAAACGGAAAAGACCAAATCCAATAATATTACAAATAGATGCCAACATGAGATAAAATTTCATATAGGGGAAATGAGGCAAAGCAAAACCGCTACCCACGGAAGCTACAATAAGACATCCCATATATGGAACCAAGTGAATACCTGATTCTGTACTATCAGCACCAAAGACAGATTGAAACAAAATAGGTCCATAATATAAAGTGGCAATAACTATAATAATAATAATAAGATAAATGTAAATGTAAGAATATATAAATAATGATGAATGAATGAATGATTAGACGGAAAAGAAGTATACATACAACCAAGACCGATACAAATGATATAAAAATAAAAAATTGTAATAGCAGGATTCAATATAATCTCAGGTGGTAAAAGCTATAATTATGAAGAACCAGATCAGTTAATATATTATGTAACACTTTTTTTTTTTTAGTTTGTAAGCAAAAAAGGGACTTACTGGCTCCGCTGCAACCCATCCTTCAACTATAATTAATCCGATCAAAGAAATACCCGCTCCAATAAATGGGCCGAATGAATGTGGATTGGACCATCTAAACAAGTAATAATCATTATTGTGTGAGAGAGAGAAATGGTTAAAACACAATTACAAAAAAAAAAAAAAAAAAAAAGAATACGAACCCATAAGATTGACCAAAATTTAAAGCGATCAATAAACAACCAACAAAGAAAATAACAAATAAAGTGCCAAGATAATCAATACGTTTTAATTTTGATGTAAAAGAAGTTTTTTGGATCACAGTCGGTTCTTCAAGTAATACTATGATAATCAAAAGAGCTACACCACCAAGAATCAAATTAAGCCAAAAGTCCCAACGCCATGATAATTTTTGAACAAATACACCCCCTAATAATAAATAAATGTTAAAACAAGAATATAGAATTAAAAAAAAAAAAAAAGTGTGAGAAAATATATGCATATAACGTTACCAATCAATGTACCAACAACACTAGCTAAGCCATAGATCACAGTTAATCCAGATTGAAAACGTGGTCTTAAATGAAGCGGAGCTAAGTCAGGAACAAGAACATAGGCAATTGTCATGACACAACCACCACCTAATCCTTGTACTGTTCGACCGGCAATGAGACCTTGCATATTAGGTGTAAGTGCATTTATCAATGAACCAATAAAGAAAATGAAAACACCAAAAACAAGAATTGGTTTTCTATTTTTTTTTAACCATTATTAAACAAGTACGTAAATTTAAATGTGATTGATTTTATATTATATTTTTTTACCTTCCAAAGATATCTGAAAACTATATTAAAATATGTATTTTTACTTATTAGATTCTTTTTTTTTTGATTTGGTGATAGATTATTATATATTTGAAATAAATGATTTTTATCTTATATACCTTTCCAGATAAAGGCATAGATATATTAAATGCCAATAAATAAGCAGTTGCAATCCATGTTTGAAGAGAGATATTATTGGTTAAATCTGTTGTAATGATTGACATGGCTGGAGCAATCACTGTAGTATTAAGAGAGATCATAAACATTGCTAAAATAATTCCAAAAATTAAAATACTACGTCGAATCATTGAGAATTTTTTCTTTGGTTCTTGATCTTCTGTGACAATAACATTAGGAAAAGGTGATAATTCTGATTTTTTAATGTCGTCATTATTAATTTCTACTTCAACAACCGTATTTGTTTCATCTTGTGTACTATTACGACGATATGATTGTATGTCGTTATTATTCATAAC
The DNA here is from genome assembly GCA_016758965.1 of Circinella minor. Classification (NCBI taxonomy): domain Eukaryota; kingdom Fungi; phylum Mucoromycota; class Mucoromycetes; order Mucorales; family Lichtheimiaceae; genus Circinella; species Circinella minor. The sequence continues at coordinate 4,896 of JAEPRB010000092.1, read as the reverse complement.
TTATATATATAAAGAAAGTGTATATATATAAAAAAAAAAGAATATATAAGATCGAGAAGAAGAAGAAGAAGAAGAAGAAAAAAACTTTCTATAGGTACGTTTTATAGGTGTCTTGATGATTAAAAAGCGAACAAAGTGACACAGATAACATATAAAAAGGGGAAACTCTTTCCCTTCTATTTTTTTTCTTCTTCTTTCCTTCTTTATCTTCTATTTAAAGCATTAATAACTTTGGAAACACACAAAGAGGTTATTTTGAACACCGGAATTTTTGATGCCGGATTGACCGTGATTATTAATCGTCTTGACGGCAACACCGATGATCCAAAAATGGATATGGATTTCTAAATAAACATACTTCTTTTTCCATCTACAGAAATAGAAGAATAATAAAACTTTTTTTTTTTTTTATTTCTTTTTTTTTTTTTTGGTCAATGAATTCTTTTGTTAATTTTCAAAGGAATGATTTCTTTTTCCTTACTTACTACCATTTAGTTTAATTTTCCAAAATTGGTAACTTTTTAAAGGAGGAACTGCGCCGAAAACGCGCTGGATCACACCTCCAAACCAAAAAATTATTTTGATCTACGATTGTGAAACACATTAATCCAAAGTTTTTCCGTGTGTTAATTTTAACCCGAGATTATTATTTTTTTTTCTCTCTCTCTCTCTCTTTCTCTTTTTTTTTTTTTTTTGTCCATTGTTTTTATTGATATCAGATTATTTTATTAAATCGGTTTTGGACGGGGTGGATTTTAACAATTTAGTTACGAGTTTGTGATATTATACAATTGAATGTTCTTCAAACAAATCATTGTCCAGACAAAAAAAGAGAGGGGTGGGGGAGGGTTAGAATAAAGTTACACTAAAATTTTCTTGTCCTTCACGGATAACCGGCCACCGTATATATGCATAAAAAATATATTCTGTTTTTTAATTGTCAAATGAAAATGGGTGGAAAAAGATGTTTACCCGTTCCTTACTATTAATAATAAGTAGAAGTCCCACTGTAGTTCAAAAATGTATATAAGTTCTATAATTTTTCTTCCAATCCATTTAATGTGTGTCTATATTTTATGAATTATCATCATTATTATCATGTCTTTTTTTTTTGTAAAAAGAAATACGTAATTACAACAATTTTATAACAAGTACGTATAATAAATTTATTTTAACATTTTTAAAACGAAGAGTAACATTTCACCATTTATTATATGGTAAGAATTTTCCATCTAATGTGATTTTCACTCTATCTCCTTTGGGATTTTCAACCTATATATAATTCATATTAATTAACTATCTCTTTTAAAATATTTTATATGAACTTTTTTTTTTTTTTTTTTTTATTATACCTTCTCCACCTTGGCTGAAAAATCAATAGCTGACATGATACCATCTCCGAACTTTTGCATGAACAGTAAAAAAAATAAAAAATGAATTATTCTCTATCCAATGGAAAAATAAATCTCTCTCTCCTGAATTCCGCTTACCTTTTCATGAATGATCGCCTTTAATGGATAACCGAATACTTGGATAATTTCATACAATCGATAAAGTAATGGATCAGTAGGAACAGTAGATATAAGACTATAAAAAATTTTTTGGGTGGGGGAAAGTTTAAGAAAGTTTCTTTTTACTCTTCCAAAAAAAAAAGATTTCTTCCTCCCCACCCTTCCATTATATATTTACCCTCCTCGATCTGGATAATAACTTTCACCAAGTTCTTCTTTCAAATGACTTTCTGGAAGATTAAGTACGGCTGATAATTTTTCTAACTCCTCTTTACTTGGTTTAGCCTATAAGATGAGGGAATTTAATGATTAGACATATATGATCATAATTATTAGTTATATATATATATCCGAGGGTTCTTTACCTGACCATAGAAAATGGCGGCAACATAGACTTCATCTCGTCCAATCTTTTTACCAATGTCTTCAAAACTATGAACATTTCCCATTGTTAAAAAGAATTTAAAAAAACGCGTTTCATTTTGTTTTGTTTTTTTTTTTTTTTTTTTTTAATACATAAAAAAAAAAAAGAAAAGGGGAGGGGCGGCATAAATATATATTATTATTACCTTAGTTTTCTATCAGCTTTTGCTTTAAACATACGATTATGAGAAGCTGTTAACTTGGACTGTTCCTACCTACTTGTTAGCTTCTTTATTTTATTTACATTTATAAATAAAATGTCATTTTTATTATTACTTACAGACATGTTTGAAATGAGTTTTTTTTTTTTTTTTAAAAAAAAAAAAAGAAAAAAAGAGAGAAGGGATAGAGAAAAAGACTGAGAATTTTCTCAAGGAAAAAAAAATATAAGTTTTGTTGTTCTTTTTTTTTTTTTTTTTTATAATAATAATGGATTTCTGGTACAACAATTTAATGCATTTTATTTTAACTTGGTACTACTACTACTACTACTACTACTACTTATAAACAACAATATACAATATACAATATACAATATATCAAATTCTTTTTTTTTTTTTTTTAGGCTTTAAAAAGACCCTTTCTATCAGAAACATTATATTGAATAGTCATTAAATCATCAGATGAACCTCCTACTTTAAGACCTGCTTGAATTACATCACCAGCATGAATAGGTCCAACACCTTTAGGTGTACCTGTTAAAATGACATCACCCACTTCCAATTTCATGATAGAAGAAACATAAGAAAGTAAGGTGGGAATTCTATTATTTTTAAAAAAAAAAAAATTCTTATCAGTCTATGATATATATATTCTTTATACATCTCAAGATAAGAAAGAAGATTATAGAAGCCTTCCTCCCTCCTCCCTCCTTCCACTTACCCAAAAATCATATCTTTTGTATTTCCATTTTGACGGAATGTATCATTCACCTAATAAAAATTATTTTTAATACATCTTATGAATGGGGAGAATACCTTTTTTTTTTTTTTTTTTTACCTTTAACCAAAGATCAACATTAGATGTATCATTAATCTTTTCTTTTGGAATGAAATCACTAATAGGAGTAAACGTATCAAAACCTTTTGAAGCACTCCATGGAAGACCCTTTGATTTTGCTTCATTCTACAAATTAAAGATGGGTGGGAAAAGTTTAGAATTTTTTTCTTTTGGGGGGGTGTTGTACAACCATATTTTTTTTACCTGTAAGTTTCTTGCCGTCATATCAATAGCCAATGCATATCCTACATAAAAAGATCAGTATTATATATATATATATATATATGTAATTTTATTATTATTTTACCTGCAACATAATCCATTGCATTGGAAGCTTCATAATCACGACCTTCTTTTCCAATAACGACAGCCAATTCAACTTTTATATATATGAACATGTGTTATTTTTTTTTAAGTTTAATACATTTCCAATCCTTAATAAATAACGCATATAGGTATATCCGAATAATAGTTTTTTTTTTTTTTTTTTTTTTTTTACCTTCGTGATGAACTTCACAACCAGTAGGAATTTCTACAGTTCCACCATTAGCCACATAAGATGAAGTTGGCTTAAGAAAGAAAAAGGGAGCTTTTGGAACAGCATTACCAAGTTCTTTGGCATGTTCACTTTTTATTTTTATTTTTATATATAGAATATAATTTTTAATTAATAAAGTTTTATTACAAAGTGACCAGAAGGGTAAAATATATATATATAAAAAGTCAATTTCAATGTACCTAAAGTTACGACCAATGGCAACAATCTTTTTACCTTGAGTAAGGAAATTACGAGCAGACATTTTTATAATTATTTATGGAAAAAGGGAGAAAGAAGAAAAAATAAACGCGTGTTTTCCACTCTTTATAATTCAAAAAGTTTAAGGTGTATTTTTTTTTTCCCCCGGTTTCAAATACCGGTTCATGTCAGGTTTCCCACTTTTATTTAACATATCAATTAAACATATTGTTATAGAATTTATTTAATAGGTTTTTCTTTTCAATTGAAGTTGAAATGAAAGAAATTGGGGGGGAGGGGTGTTCTCAGACATACAATTTTTAGGTCAGAACAATATGCATTAATTTTTAAAAAATAAGGTATCATTTTGTAATATGTCGTGAAATTCAGTATCACTTTTGAAAAGGGTGTTGTTCATTTCAATATACTCAGGGTTTTAGCATATTTGTTACACGGCTTTACATGAATCTTAGAGGTATTCATTTTTTATATACTGATAAAGTAGTAGGTAAAAAAAGAACATCATTTACAAAGAAATAATCTAAACCTATACATAGCTTTCCTTAGTAGATAATGTATACACTATTAAGTACGTAGTTAGTAGTCTGAATACTTTTCTTATTGACTCATTTTTCTAGACATTATTATATTGTAATGTTCTCAATAATTTTCAATTGATGTATCATCTTTTTAATCATCCTATCCCTTCCCCACCCAGTTATACTTATTCAAAAAAAAAAAAGAATCAAGGTTGATTGAGAAAACAGCAACCAGAATTCAAAACAATAGTAAACAGGTTACTCTATTTAAAAAATATTTTTTGTTGTGAATATTAAATAAATAAAACTTTTTTAATTGTCAGTAAATAATTATATACAATTAATATTATTTTATGTTGTTTATATTACTTTCCATTATTTCCCATTATTTCCTATTATTTTTCATTGATTTTCTCTGAATTATCTCCCCAAAGGTATTAATGTATCCCAGTGGGACAACATTTTTAATAGATTTATAGCCACGGCACGAACGCTGATTGGTCAAAGGAATTTGGTTTTCAATTCCCCAAATTCATATATGAGAAATAATAACCTAGCCCCGCTTTTTTTTTTTTTTTTTTTTTTTTTTTTTTTTTTTTTAACCTAATTTTTTTTTTTTTTTTTTTTTTTTTAAAAAAAAAAAAAAAAATTCTAAATCCGAAAAAAAAAAAAAAAAAAAAAAACAAAA